>CABHPH010137265.1:0-43092 GCA_902168325.1 Peromyscus nudipes
CCCCAAAGGGTTCGAGACCCGTAGGTTGAGAACCACTGCTCTAACCCTTAGGCTTGCTTCAGCTATGGTAGCTGTTGGGATTCACCCATTTCTCCTTTAAGCTCACACACAGAATACAGCGGTAGGTTCATTGACATTCTGCCTTCTGTCAGCACTCTCGCTAAGTAGTCAGTTTCTTATGAGAAGGAAAAAATCACC
Organism: Peromyscus nudipes; assembly: GCA_902168325.1. Lineage (NCBI taxonomy): Eukaryota > Metazoa > Chordata > Mammalia > Rodentia > Cricetidae > Peromyscus > Peromyscus nudipes. Next base: position 199 of record CABHPH010137265.1, read on the forward strand.
AATCAGTTGTTTTACAAAATATGTTTAATAGAAAAGGTTCAAGAAAAAAATTAAGAAATCACTGAAGTACTTTAAATTGTTTTAGGAAGACTTTCAACTCATTTTCCCAAATATTAAGGTCCCTCACATTATGTCTTTCTTTAGGTTTGAAACTGGATGATGTCTGAGGGGGAGATTCTGTACTGTATCCAGCCTTTCTCTGTCTGACATACTTCCACTTTTCCTGGGGATCCCCATCTGTTATAAAGTTCTGCCCTGTGCACTCTCTAAGTACTCCCTTCAAGAAATATTTCCTGATGTCTGTCCTTGTCTCCCTCTACTCCAAATCTTCTATGTTCTGTCTGTTGACCCTCCAGAGTATTCTGTGCCTTTATTGTTGCACTTAATATCCAGTGTTCCTGATGTTTATTTTAGTTGTTGTTATTATTATATATAGAAAATGTCTTCCCAGAGAAGGCTATATAGACTGTTCATCTCTGAATTTGCTGTCATACCTGGAACAATGTCATATAGACATTGATTTAATATTTATGAAGTTTAACTGACACTAGGGTTGTAATGAAATTAACATGTAACCTTTATCTACTATTTATGCTCAGCATGAAGGATTACGGCCAGTACGCAGTAGATACTCATACATCTGTAGAATGTGTGGTTAAATCATTATGCTCCCATTTGTAAGCATTCTGTGGTGTTACTGTCATATATTAAACACCTCATATATGTTCACAACTATGAGAGCTGATCTCTGCAGTCAATGTAATTGGTAAAAAGTAATTTGTAGCTTACATGTGGACTCATCTAAGTGAATGATGGGAAGGTCAGCACACATAGTATTGGGGGAGATTTCCCTGCTGTCCAAACACAGAAATTAAGTAGATTTTTAAGCATTTTACATGCATGAAAAGATTTTGATCATACTCCCATTACGTTCCCCTCTCCTCCTGATCCCCTTCTTTCCCAATAGATAGTCCCCCTTTTATTGACAAGTGTTCTCCCTCTCCTAAAATCCACATCTGAGAAAAAATATGTGATACTTGCCTTTCTGTTTTGCTTAATGTAATGATCTCCAGTGGGAACATGATTCTGTTCTTCCTTATTAATAAGTAATATTTTATTATAGATACATAGGTAGGTAGGTAGGTAGGTAGACAGATAGATGGACAGACAGACAGACAGACAGATAGATAATACCCAAGAATAGTATAGCTGGATCATGTGGTAGTTCTGTTTATAGGTGTGGGGGGGAGGGAGGTGCTTGTTTGTTTTATTGTTGTTTTTGAGCCAAGGTCTCATTATGTAGCTCTGGCTGGCCTAGGGTTCTCTATGTAGACCAGGCTGGCCTTGAACTCACAGAAATCTACCTGTCTCTGTTTTCCAAGTACTAAGATAAAGGCATGTCCCACCATGACAGGCTGTCTTCTTTTGTTTGGTTGGGGTTTTTTTGTTTTTTGCTTTTTTGATGATAGCCTTGCTAAGAAAGATGACATGGAATTTCATTTACATTTCCCTAATGACTGAAGAATTGGACATTTTCATCATTGCTCTGATTTTTTTTCTTTATGCCTGAATAAAATTCCATTGTGTATATATACCTCATTTTCTTTATTCATTCATCAGTTGATGGACATCTAGATTGGCTCCATTGCTTAGCTATTGTACGTAATAAACATGGATGTGCAAGCATTTTTAATTACATACCCAAAAATGGTATGGCCAACTCATGTGGAAATTTTATTTTTGTTTTGTTTGTTTAGCTTGTGTGTGTGTCTGTGTCTGTGTCTGTGTGCCTATGTGTGTGTGTATCTGTGTGTGTCTGTGTGATTGTGTGTCTCCACTCGCACGAGTGTGTGCATGTGTGCATCCCAGTGTCCTATTTGTGCATTTGCAGAGCCAAAGGTCAATGTCAGTGACTTCCTCTACCACTCTCCATCCTTTTTTTTTTTTAACCTGTCTCTTGCCTAGAACTAGCTCACTATTTCAGGCGTCAGCAAGCCCTTGATCCACCTTTTTCTTTTCCTCCTGCAAGGCTACCAGACTGGGTTTTTATGTGGATGTTGGGATAAGAATCAGGTCCTCATGCTTGCATATCGACAACTTTATCCACTGAGCTATATCTTTTAGCCCTATGTCTTAGTTTCATTTCCTGTTATGTGATAAAATACTCTGACAAAAGCAACTTAAAGGAGGAAGGGTTTATCCAGTTCACAGTTCCAGGTGACAGTCCATCATGGCAGGAAGTCACAGTGGCAGGAGCTTGATAAAACTGTTCATAGCACATCCACAGTCAAAAGTAGAGAGCATGGATTAACACGTGCATGTAAGTGTTCAGCTTTTTTCTCCCATATGCAATCAAGAAACTCCTGCTCAGGCAATGATGCAAGGGATGCCACAGTGGGCAGGTCTTCCTCCTAGTCAAGATAATCATCCACAGACATGCCCAAATGTAAGCCTAATCTAGACAACCCCTCACTGAGACTCCCTTTCCAGGTCGTTCTACTTGTGTCAAGTTGATGGTTAAAACGAGCCATCACACCCCAATGTTAGCTTTTTGAAGGCCCTCCACCACTGACTTCCCTGATGGCTGCAGTAGTTTACATCCTCACTAGCCCTATGTCTGCCTTCGTTCCTCACATCCTTGCCAACATTGGTTGACATTTTCTTGGTGATAGCAGTTCTGACTGGGGTGAAGTGGAATCTCAAACAGACTTTTTTTCTTTTGTTATGTGTACAAGTACTTTGCTTGCATGTATGTCTGCACAACATATGTGCCTGGTGCCTGCAGAGGCCAAAAGAGGGTGCGGGATCCCCTGGAACTAGAGTTAGAGACAATTGTGGGCCACCATGCAGGTGCTCTTAACTGCTGAGTCGTCTCTCCAGTCCCTCAAGACAATGTTGTGTTTTTCTGAAAGCCAAGGATATTGACTGCTTTTTTCAAATATTTATGGGCTATCGTAGTTCTTCTTTTTAGAAACATCCACTAAAAAAGAAAGAGAGAAAGAAACGTGCACTCAGTTCATTAGCTCATTTGTGGATTGGCTGATTCTGGTTTTCATGTTCCATTGTTTGCAGTTCTTTATCTATTTCTCTCATGTACATTTGATAAAGATTTTTCCCCGTTCTGTAGTCTTCTCTTTCACTTTGATGATTGTTTTGTTCACTATACAAAAGCTTTGACTTCTTCCTTCCCTACTTACACCCTTTTATTTATTTCCGTGGTCTACTGTTCCAGCTAAGACTTTAAGCACTGTATTGAGTAAAAACAGTAAAAGTGGCCACTTCGTCTCATTCCTGATTTTAAAGAAAATGCTTTTAGTTTTTCTATATTTACTATAATGGTGGCTACAGGTTGAAATAATGTTGGGCTTGGGGGGCACTTTTTGTTTGGTTTGGTTTGGTTTTTTGAGACAGGGTTTCTCTGTGTAGCTCTGGCTTCCTTGAACTTGCTGGGTAGATCAGACTGGCCTCAAACTCAAAGAGATCCACCTCCCTCTACCTCCTGAGTGCTGGGATCAAAGGTGTGTACCACACCACCTTGCCAAAATAATGGTTCTTGTATTCCTAGATTTTTCACAGCTTTTATCATGAAAGGATGTTGAATCATGTCAGAGGTCTTTCCTGTGTCTATTGAGAGCATCATGTTATTTCTGTCAAGCCTAATTGTATATTACATATTTGTTTTGAATATTTGGGAACCAGCTTTATATCTCTGGGATTGAACAAAGTTCTTTTTTACCCATGGATTTATTTATTTTGTTTGGGGAGAACACACATGTAGAGGTCAGGACAATTTATAGGAGTTGGTTCTCTCCTTCTACCATATATGTTCCAGGATTGAACTTGGGCCGTCAAGTTTTGTCTTCAAACACCCTTATCAGTTGAGCCTTTACCTGGCACATGTATGATCTTCTTACTATGTTCTTTAGTTCAATATACAGGGTTTTTTTTTTTTCTTTTCTTTTCTTCTTCTTCTTTTTTTTTTTTTTTTTTTTTTTTTGAGACAGGGTTTCTCTGTGTAGCTTTGTGCCTTTCCTGGAACTCACTCTGTAGCCAGGCTGGCCTCGAACTCACAGAGCTCCACCTGCCTCTGCCTCCCGAGTGCTGGGATTAAAGGCGTGCACCACCACAACCCGGCTCAATATGCAGGTATTTTATTGAGACTATATTCATCAGGGAACTTGGAGCATCCTTTTCTTTTTTGTTGTGTACTTACCCTGTTTTGGTATCAGGGCCATGTTAGCTTTGTAGAATGAGTTTGGCAGTGTTCCTTCTCTTTCTAGTTTTTGGGCAAGTTTGAGGAGTGTTAGTGTTATTAGTTACCTTACAGGTTTGATAGAATTTGGTATCCACTATTGTTTCCTTGTAAGACTTTTTAATTCTTAAATTGTTATAGGCCTCTTTAATTTGTTTGTGGCATCTTGATTTAATTTTGGCAGGTCATATATGTCTATGAGTTTATTAATTCTTCTAGATTGCCTAGTTGCATGAAATGTAAGTTTCAAACTATTCCATAATAATCCTCTGGATTTCATTGGAGTCTGTTTTTGCTCCTCTTTTTCATCTCTAATCCTTTATTAATTTGGGTTTTTCTCTTTCTTTTGGTTAGTTTAGCTATGACTATGTTAGTGTTTATCTTTTCAAAGAACCAACTTCTTTTGTTTAATACTTGGAATTTTTAGAATTCCTTCCCTGGCTTCTTCAGTGGCCCACTGGCTTTCTAAGAGTGTATTGTTCTGATATATTTGTGTAGTTTCCAAAGTTTTCACTTGTTTTTGATTTTTAGATTTATTCTACTATGATAAGATCACAAAAAATGTTTTCTTTTGTATTTGTTAAGATTTGTTTTATGATCTAGAATGTATATTTTAGGGAAGGTTCCATGAGCTGCTGAGGAAAATGTGCATTCTATATATTTTAGATGGACTATTTTGCATTTTACCTGTTGAGTCCATTTGATCTATGCTAAAAAGTTGGGGGTTTTTATTTTATTTATTTATATTTTATGTATGAATGCTCTGCATATATGCCTGTACACCAGAAGAGGACATCAGATCCTATTACAGATGGTTGTGAGCCACCATGTGGGCGCTGGGAATTGAACTCAGGTCCTCTGGAAGAGCAGCCAGTGCTCTTAACCACTGAGCCATCTCTCCAGCCCCACTAAAAAGTTTTTGTTTGGGTGTTGGTTGGTTGGCTAATTGATTTTTATTTTCTTGAGATAGAGTCTCATGTATCCCAGGCTTACCTCAAACTCCTTATGTAGCTCAGATGACCTTGTATTTCTGATCTTTCTGCCTCTATTTTCCAATTTCTGAAGTTATAGGCATGCATTCCCACACCAGGTTTATCACGTTGTGTAACTATGAACTTTCTTCATTCATTTTGAGTTCAGATGACCTATCTAAAGATAGAGAGTTAGAAGCCAGGCAAAATGGTACCTACCTGTATTTTAGCCTTCAAGAGCTGAGACACAATGATTGCTGTATTTTTGAAGCCAGTCTAAGCTATGTAGTAAGACATTGTGTCAAAAAAACTTACATAGGTAAATAGATGATAGATAGATAGATAGATAGATAGATAGATAGATAGATAGATAGATAGCACAATGGGATATTGAAACCCACTACTTTTTTATTAGGACCTATTATGTGATCTTATTTTGCTCGTTGATGTTTGTTTTTCTGAAGTTGGGACCCCAATATTTGGTGATATATATTTACAATTGTTGTATCTTCTTTAGGTGGCCCCTTTATTAATATGTGATGGCCTTCTTTATCTCTTCAGACTAGTATCTACTTTAAATCTACTTTCCAACTATCAGAATAGCTATGCTAGCTTGTTTTCATCTTACATTTGTTTGATATATTGATTCTCATCCTTTGGCTCTCTTGATCCATGGGTGTCTGACAGTGAGGTGTTTTTGGAGATAGCGGATAGTTGGCTTTTGCACCTCACTACCTGAGCCAAGCCCCTGATATATATATCTTTCAACTTAGTGTCTGGCCCACTGCTGTACCAGACTGTCTCCCAGGGATATCTCTCACCCTGGGGCTATGGCAGGTTCAGACTCCCTTGCTTGTGCTTGTTCCCTCTTCTCAGGTTCACAGGGTAACTCAGTTTTGAGCAATAGGTTCCTCTCAAGATAGTGCTGACCACTACCCTCTCAGTCATACAGGGTGATAAAATAGAATCACTGTCCAACCTGCAACTGGATCTGAGGCTCCTGTGCTTTGTTCTGAGGGTAGGGTTGCCCATCTCTTCTCAGCAGGGCTGCCTGCCTTAACTCCCGGTGGGGAGCCACCACTGCAGCTGGACCTGCAGCTGGACCAGCAGTGCTTTTCTTGGCTGTTTTCAGCTGCTCTGCCATCTTATAAAAGGCTGATGAAGAAATGATTCAACAGATTTTCTTTTTAATTCCTTCAGTTTCTTCAATGTTCCTCTGATGGTTCAAAAATGTGCTGTTCAGTCTTCATGTTTCTGGAGTTTCCTTTGCTATTGAAGATTTTAAGTTTTACTTCTCTATGATGTGGTATGATAGAAGAGATTATTTTGATATTATGTTTGATAAAATATGATCTACTTTGGAGAAAGTTCCATGAGCTGCTGTAAAGAATGTGTTCTACAGTTATTAGATGGAAAATTTTATAGATGTCTGTAAGTCTGTTGACCTATAACGTGGTTTCTGTGTTCTAAAGTTTCTGTATTTTTTTTTCCTCTGAATCATCCAGTAATATTGAATTGGGACCTAACCAGTCCCTCTTTGTCTTGTAGTGTTTGTATTATAAAATTGAATGACTGCCATTCATGCATATTTACAATTAAATCTTTTGTTTGTTTGTTTTATGAGACAGCATGTTTCTGTGTATCCCTGACTGGCCTGGAACTCACAGAGACCTATCTGCCTCTGCTACTGGGTTCTGGGATTAAAGGTATGCACCATCACACTCAGCTCAAGTTACAATAACTTCTTGGTATATTCTTTCCTTTACCAATATAAAATATAAAATGACCTCCTCTATCTCTTCTGATTTAGACTTGGTCTGCTTTATCATAGCTGCTCCTTGCTTCTGAATTCCATTGCTTAGGATATCATTTTCTATTTTTTCACTTTCAGTTTGTCTATCTTTGCCAGTGAGGAGTGCTCCTTATACATAGTGAATAGATCTTTTTTAAAAAATACATTTGCCAGGCAATGGTGGGGCACGCCTTTAATCCCAGCACTGGGGAAACAGAGCCAGGCGGATCTCTGGGTGTTTGAGGCCTGCCTGGTCTACAGAGCAAGTTCCAGGACAGCCAGAGCTGTTACACAGAGAAACCATGTCTCAAATAAATAAATAAATAAATGAATGAATGAATGAATGAATGAATGAATGAATAAATGAATAAATAATTAAATAATTCATCAAACCTGTGACTTTTAATTGGAGAAATAAAAATGTTTACATTCAGAATTATGATGAAAACACATGTACTAATTCCTGTCATCTCATTTTTCTAAAATGTAATTCCTTCCTGGTTTTTATTTGTGTATCCACTCTTCTAGTGGGAATAATTCTTTTCTATGCTTTCACGTTATGTTTATTTTTCTTTTCTGTGCATAAGATATCTTTGTCTTCTGCAATGCTGGTTTAGTGTTCATGAATTTCTAGGTCTATTTCTCCTTTGTTTCTGAAAGATAACATTGCAGGATATAGCAGCAATGTTTTCTTTGAAGGCTTGAAATACTTCATTCTGAGAATTCTTGGCCTTTAGCGTTTTGTTGAGAAATCTGTTACTCTGAGAAGTTTTCCTTTATAAGTGAGATGGTGTTTTTCTCTACAGTTTTCAGTATTCTTTCTTTTGTGTTCTTTGCATCTTAACTATAAAATGGGAGACCTGAATGCCTCCTGTGCCTGGAAATGCCTATCTTCCTGAAGAGTTTGGGATTTTCTGCTGTTGTTTCACTGAATAGGCCTCTGTGCCTTCAGGCTTCACATCAGCACCTTCTACACCAATAAATACAACTTGGGTCTTTTAATCATGTCACAGAGATTGTCCATTTTTTGTCACCAAGATTTTTGTTATGTTTCCAAAATCACTTTTTATAATGAGTTTTACACCCATATCCTGTACTGATTTCTTTAATTTGTTCTGTTGTTTCTCTCTATTTTCTTGGAATTTGTTGATCTTTCAAAACACTTATTCTTTGAATTCTTTATGTAGCATTTCATCTATCTCTGGAGGTAGATAGGGGTGACCTAAATGCAGTCCCTCCCTCACAGATGTTGCCCACTGTCCTTTGTTGTCTCTTTGCTGTAGGAGTAGATGGCCAGGAGTGGGTCTTCAGGTCCCTGCCATAAACACTCTGGTTTATTGGAGGCTGGTTGTCAGTTTGGCTTTTATATCCCGATTCTTGGAGTTAAAGTATTTGCTGAAGTTTAAATGGCAGGTGACTGTGTATAGAAGAACGTGTGCTTAGGTGGGCTGAGAGTGTAGTTCAGTGGCAGAGCATCTAAATAACATGCTCAAAATGTCATCTGGAATCACCCGTATTGTGTAGAATGGAGAAAACAAGTAACAGAAACACAGACAAGTAGAGGCAAACCAAATACAGAAATAGAGTAAAGGCAGATGCCAACCATAACATCCACAACTCTCCACAATAACAACAGAAGTGGGGCCAGAAACATGAAGATGAGAAATGCAGAGTGAAAGGACAGTTAAAATATCTAAAAAGTGAAAAGACAACAGGAATAAGGTAGAAAGTGAGGGCCAGAGAGAAAGAATAAAAAGAATTTTGCTATTGGAAGGAGAAGAAAGAACAACCAAAGGGAGAAAGAAATAACAAAAAATACATATTTGAAAAGGAATAACTTACATCCATGAACCAGGCATCAAATAGGAAACTTCCGAGCACGTTTGCACTAGAGCGGCAGTGCAGCAGTGTATTCATTACCACTGCCGACCTGAACTTTTCTTTTCTTTTATTAGTAGGAGCCAGAGGGGCACACTCTCGGAGGTGATAGGACAGCTGGTGAGAGTCAGTTCTCTCCTACAATGTGGGTCCTAGAGACCTAGCTCAGGTCAACAGCCTTGGTGGCAAGTGCCCTTACCCACTAAGCCATCTTGCTAACACCACCACCCCTAGTGTTCAAAAGATAATTTCTCTGTGTACCTTAAAACAATAATAAAGGAGCCGGGCGTTGGTGGCGCACGCCTTTAATCCCAGCACTCGGGAGGCAGAGCCAGGCGGATCTCTGTGAATTCGAGGCCAGCCTGGACTACCAAGTGAGCTCCAGGAAAGGCGCAAAACTACACAGAGAAACCCTGTCTGGGAAAAAAAAAAAAAAAAAAAAAAAAACAATAGTAAAGGTCCACAAAACATATTACTAAATGTCTGGCAATAGGTTTATTCATTCATTCATTCATTCATTCACTTATTTATTTAATTTGGTTTTTCAAGACAGGGTTTCTCTGTGTAGCTTTGCACCTTTCCTGGAATTCACTCTGTAACCTGGGCTGACCTTGAACTCACAGAGATCTGCCTGCCTCTGCCTCCCAAGTGCTGGGATTAAAGGCATGCGCCACCACCGCCCAGTGACAATAGGTTTTTAATGTCAAGTGGTAACTGAAAATTAGGTTGAACCCTGATATATCAAATAGGTTTATATTACCTACACATAAATATTTGTGTGCAAGATTTTATTGTTGGGGATGGGGAATGGAGATCTTTGAAACTATTTTTGAAACATTCCTTGATGACAAATGGTATATATTTGTGTTTGATTAAAACATTTAAATTTTCAATAAAACCACGCCTCTTCTTGCATCTTTTCCTCTTTAATTGCAATATCCTACTTCACAAAAAAATAATTTCCAACTTTTAATCCCAGCACTTGGGAGGCTGAGGCAGGCAAATCTCTGAGTTTGAGGCCATCCTGGTCTACAGAGCAGAGTTCCAGGACAGCCAGGGCTACACAGAGAAACCCTGTCTCAAAAAATCAAAAAAAAAAAAAAAAAAAGATACCTAACATTGAACTACTTCATTTTTATCTTTCCCAGCCTCAAAATTTCTCCTACTTCTTTCCCATCTCTACATGTTGTTTATTTTTCTACTTTATAGCTTTAATTTCTATTCTCTTGACATAGACCTTTACATTTTGTTGTGGGTGACATCACAATTACTGCAGCTTTTTTGGGAAGCAGTGTATCAGCATTAATAAAATGTTCATACTATTGAGCCAATAATTCTATTCTTTATTCTGAGAAAATATTGCAACTAAAAATATGTAAAGCACTAATACTTATTTTATCTTTAAAAAAAACTGAGAGGCTCTGAAGATAACTGTCAGTAAAGTAGATCTTTAACACCTACATAAAAGCTGGGTGTGGCGATGTACAGCAATGTATACCTGCAGTCCCAAATCCCAGCCCTGGGGAGCCAGATAGGAGAATTCCTGGGACTTCTTAACCAGCCAGTCTTGAATGGGCAAGCTTTAGGTCACGAGAGAGATCCTGTCTCAGAAAATTATGTGGAACATAATTGAGGAAAGCTATTGTCAACCTCTGGCCTCCACATGTGTACAAATGTACATTAATTTCTTTTGAAATACATTAAAGGTATTATAAGACATTTTTACAAAAGTAAAAAGAAGAAAATTAAATATAGAAGAAAACAAAATAGAAGAACTGGTGTGATTAGCATATATTTCTGAAAGTTATGTTTTCTGTATTATAATAAGACAGTTACTGGGCAGTTACTGGTATCAGGGACAGTATTAAAATAGTATTACAGGTGTGGAGCCCCCATGGGACTGGACTAGGCCCTCTGGATATGGAAGACGGTTGTTTGGCCAAACTGTTTGGGGGGCACACAGGCAGGGGGATCGGGATCTGTCCCTGGTGCATGGGCAGGCTTCTGGGAATCCGGTGCCTGTGGTGTGACACCTTGCACAGCCTTGGTGCAGTGGGAAGGGGCTTGGACCTGCCTAGGCTCAGTGTGCCGGGCTCTGCTGACTCCCCATGGGAGACCTTGATTTGGGGGATGTGGGGATGCAGGGTGGCTTGGGAGAGAGGGCTGTGGGGTGGGAGGAGGGAGGAGAAGGGATCTGTGGGTGGTATGTGGAGTGAGTAGAAAATTTCTTAATGAAAAAAAAAAAGTATTACAGGGGCTGGAGAGATGGCTCAGCAGTTAAGAGCACTGACTGCTCTTCCAGAGAACCCAGGTTCAATTCCCAGCACCCACATAGCAGGTTACAACTGTCTATAACTCTAGTTCCAGGGTATCTAACATCCTCACACAGCTATACATGCAGGCAAAACACCAATGTACATAACATAAAAATAAAGACAAATTTTTAAAAAACAGTATTACAGGAAGCACTGTTACTGAGAAATACTGCTCTAGAGTCAAATCCTAGCTGTACTCTTACTAGTATGTGATCTTATAAAGGAAAGAGTGGGGAGATGCCTCAGTGGTAAAGGCACTTATCTCTAAGCCTGATGACCAGGATTCAGTTCCCAGGATCCATCTGGTGGAGAGAGAGAACTGACTCCCAGAGTTGTTCTCTGACCTCTACACATATGCATAACACACACAGAGAGAGAGAGAGAGAGAGAGAGAGAGAGAGAGAGAGAGAGAGAGAGAGAGGATAGAGTAAGTAAATAATGAAATTTTAAGAAAAGTAAGGCAGTAATACTATGTCTACATTAATCTGAAGTGTCTATGCATAGTAAGCACTCCATGGTTCTCACAAGAACCTTATGAGGCTGTTATTTTTCATCACTCATAAGAGGAAATTTGAAAGAATGTTCAAATATCTTGATTAAACCTTTTGTCAGATTAGCAGAGGGTTTCTGCTAGAAGCAGAGAAGCCCTAGGTCTCGTGGAGATGGTATATTAGTTATTTTTCTTGTTGTTGCAATAAGACTGACAAAAGCAGCTTAAGGAAGGGAGGCTTTGTCTGGGCTCACAACTCCAGGATAGAGTCCATCATTTCAGGGAAGTCCTGGTGGCCAGAGCCTGAGGCTTCCCTCAGATTGCATCCACATTGGGAAGCCGAGAGAGAGACTAAAAAAACAAGCCTTTTTAGTCAGTCTAGGACCCACACCCCGTGGAATATGCCTCCACTATTAGGGTAAGTCTTTCTAGCTCAGTTAACCTCACCCAGAAACTCCTTCAGGGGCATGCTAGAGATTTGTCTCATGTGATTCTAGAGCCTGTCAACTTTCAACCTTTACCATCATAGATGGGTGGACATATGGTGTTGTGGAATGTTACTTTAACTAGACAACGATGTGTTACATTTGTTTATGCTGCATTTGTTTAACAATGTAAAGATGTGTTGCATGTGTTTATGCTGTATTTGTTTAATGATGTAAAGATGTGTTGCTGTTTCACCTTGCCTACCTAAGGCACCTGATTGGTCTAATAAAAAGCTGAATGGCCAATAGCTAGGTAGTAGAGGGATAGCAGGCTGGCGAGCAGAGAGAATAAATAGGAAGGGGAATCTAGGAATGATAGAAAAGAGAGAACGAGGGGGAAAAAAGGGAGATGCCGTGGGCAAGAAGTCAGGCAGTCACCAGACAGACAGACAAACACAGAGGAAACAGGAAAGTAAGATACACAGAATGAAAGAAAGGCAAAAGGCCCCAAGGCAAAATGTAGATAAAGAGAAACAGATTAAAACAAGAGCTACGGTAAGGTTGAGCATTCATAACTAATAACAAGTTTCCATGTCATGATTTGGGAGCTGGCTGGTGGCCCAAAAGAAAGCCTGCTACAATATGAAGTTTGGAGAGGGAACCCAGCTAACAAGGACATAAGAAGTTGAGCTCCCACAGAGAAGCATAAGTAAACCAATAGTCTAAATTTATTTTCTCCTCAAAGTACTTGCTGCACAGGGTCCAGAACTATAAGAATTTTACTGTATGTTACTTTAAGCTAATGGTCTTAACTGATTTGTTAAAGCAGCAACACAAAACTATTGCAGGCATGGAGAAATGATGGGAAAGTCTAGAATAAATGTAAGTGGAGGGAGGAGAAAATTAGAGCACACTTGTAACCAAATGGTAATGAGATCCAACACCTCAAGCTACATGTAAATTAGTTAGAGCTATTAGTAGGGATTTACAGCCTTGAATGTATGTATTAGAGAAGAAAAGTGTCAAAAATTGGTGATTTTAATTATGTCATGGGGGGGGATAGCAAACCCAACCCAAAGAAGTTGAAGAAAGGAAATAGTAAAATGTAGAAATAAATTAAATAGAAGACAATGTACAGTATGTTCTATACAAACCAGAAGTTGGTTCTTTGAAAAGATTCAGAAAATATATAGGCCTCTAGCAATGCCAATCAAGGGGGATTAAATTACCATTATCAGGAATGAAAAGGAGACATATCTTTGTCTTCAGTTGTTGAGACAAGCATCGCTATACCTCTAACCATGAGCCTCAGAATTATAGACATGAGCCATGAGCTACAATATCTGGCTGAAAAAGGATATTCTTTTACAGATACTATAGATGTTCAAAAGGGTAAAGAGATAGGAACAACCTCATGTGAATAGATTTTAAATTTTAGGTGAAATGAACAATTTGTTAAACACATGTCACCCAAATTAATTAGCCCATGAAAAAAATAGAATATCTGAATGCTTATTTTTATCTGTTAAATTTAATCCATTTTAATTTTTCCTGAAGAAACTCCAGCCGAGATGACTTTATCGGTGATCCTTTTTTCTTTTCCCAGAGGCAGTTAGCACAGTGTGGTGATGGCTGTATCAGTGAATTCTTAAAAAATGTTTAGGCCAAGCATGGCAGCACATGCCTTTAATCCTGGCACTTGGGAGGGCAGGGGCAGGCAGATCTCTGTGAGTTTGAGGTAAGCAAGGACTATATAATAAGAATTTGTCGCAAAAAGAAAACAAAAAATGTTTTAAAGAGAAATGAGCCCAGCTTTATTCTTCTATGGAATATAACTTGTTTTATTGATTGACAAAGCCTTGATGCCAAAACTTCACAGTGATTTTTTTTAAGAAAACATATTATAGGCCAGTCTATTTGTGTATTATTTGGGGGTGCAGGTATCTAAAAGACTCTCCAGATGACTAAGCCAATGAAGGATTTATAAGAATCTCACAAATAAATAGAAAAGACAGTCAGGTTTCAAATGACAAAATATTTGAATAAGCACTCCACCATACAAAGGTTTATAATGATCATGTTTGTGTCAGATAAATGCAGATGTAAACCACAATGAGAAACCATTGCATACCCATTATTATAATGGCTAAAATGAAAAAGCCTGGAAATAGCTCAGGGTGTTGGTGCATACCTATAATTCTGCCACTTGGGAGGCTGGGGCAGGAGGATCCTTTCAAATTTAGGACTATCCTGGTCTACATAGTGACAGACATGTTATGGCTATATAGTGAGACCTTGTCTCAGAAATCCAAAAATCACCAATATAAATAAGACTGACAGTTTCAAGAACTAGTGATGTATAACAAATGCAACTCATGCTTCTGGTAGGTTCTTGAACTGTTCCAACTATTTTTAGACTATACAGTTTGGCTGTATAGTCCAAAAGTTGCAGCTATCCTCTAGCCTCACTGTCTCTCAGTATACTAGTCAACAGAAACCTATGTATACAGTCACCAAAAGACAAGAATGGACAAGAATTTCATAGCAGCAGCCTAAATGCCCATCAAGGTAGAATGGATTAGCACATGTCTTCTATAACAAAACAGGTGATCATCATGTGTATATGTGAAAAAAGGAACCCAGCCAAAAAAGAACTACATACTGCATAATTTCAGTTGAAAAACAACCAAAACAAACCAATAATATTAGGCGTCATGATGTTTACTTTTGCAAGGATAATGCTCAGGAGAGTCATATCGTGGGGAATTTCTGCCTTGTAATAGTCTCTTTATCCTGGTGTGGCTGTGAGTTATACTGTGTACACTCAGTGAAAAACCGTCAGACTAAATATTTATTATTTCAGTTGTTTAAATTTGTATTGGTTTACTTAAACTTGTGACTGCTAAAGTGACTTTAAAGATTATTTTTCTATGCAGTCCCTACACATGAACAAGATAGGTGATATGCTTCTGCTCCCTTTGTTCCATCAACAGACTTTGCTCTTAGATTGCTAGTAACTTCTGTGGTGTCCACTAACACAGAAATCTTGCATAGTCTTATTTACTGAATCCAAAACATGTGGGTGTCTCTTTTTGTTTTTCTCCATTGAAGTTGTGTAACACCATCAACTGCTCATGTCATCTAAGTCACCTTTATACGCTCCTTGTTTATCTAACTGTTGAGTTCCTCAAAACACAATCTTCCTCTTTTTTTTAAATCTGCCTATCATAGGTCATGCCTCACATTCACAATTTAAAGTTTTACCTGTCACTCTTCCTTTTTTGTTTGTTTGTTTGTTTTGTTTTGTTTTGTTTTTTGAGACAGGGTTTCTCTGTGTAGTTTTGGTGCCTGTCCTGGATCTCACTCTGTAGACCAGGCTGGCCTCAAACTCACAGAGATCCACCTGGCTCTGCCTCCTGAGTGCTGGGATTAAAGGCGTGTGCCACCACCACCTGGCAGTTTACCTGTCACTCTTAATGAAAATGCCTAAATGTCTTTTATCTCAAACATTTCTCTGAGCTCCTATGTATGACCTCCAACTTGAAATTTTGTCTCAAAATCATCTTGATATAAATATATCAGATCTTAAACTCCTGGTTTTTCCTCCTTTTTTTAACAGCTCAAATAACTACTTTCCCAGTCAGAAATCTTGGGATCAGAGCTGCTGAGATAGTCCATCAGGCAAAGGGGTTTTCTGCCAAGCCTGACAACCCGAGTTCACTCCCTAGGATCCATATTGTGGAAGAAGAGAACCAACTCCCCCAAGTTGTCCTCTGACCTCCACATGCTTGCTGTCACAAACTTCATGACATACATACATATAAACTAAATTAATGCAACTTTGACTTTCTTAATTTTGATTTTTGTGTTATTTTATGTGTATGGGTGTTTTGCCTGCATGCATGTCTTTTCACCACTTGGGTGCCTGGTGCTCATGAAGGACAGAAGAGAACATTGAATCCTCTGGGCCTGCAGTTACAGACAGTTGTGAACTGCTGTGAGGATGCCAGGTCATCTGGGAGAGTTACCAGAGCTCTTAACTGATGGCCCATCTATTCAACCCCAAATGTATTTAAAAAAGAAAAAGAAATTGTGGGGTCATCATTCCTAAGACTTCAAGTACACGCATATACCCCATCCAGACTGCTGCAGAGTTCTGTTGCTTCTGCTTCCTATCTGAGATCTGTCCTCTGCTCCATTGTCACTGCCGTTGTCCTATTCTAAGGCACTATTGTACTGTTGTAGGCTATTACAGCAGCTTCCTGATGGTCTGTCTACCTTCATTCTTACTCATCCATTATTATACAGAAATCAGAATGATCCTTTTAAAAGCATAACTATCATGGAGCCCTTGAGATGGCTCCATGGGCAGAGGTGCCTGCCACCAAGCCTGACGACTTGAACTTGATCCCCAGGACCAACATGGTGGAAGAAGAGAACCAATAAGATCTTTACATAGCTCTCCATGTGTACAGGACTTGGTTCCTGACTATCTGTCTTTGCTACTTGCCTCTCCTGCTCATTTTTCTTCAGCTTTTCTCTGGAGCACCAAATTCCTCCCACTTCAGGTCTTTTGGGGTGTGTGTGTGTGTGTGTGTGTGTGTGTGTGTGTTTGTTAACATCAGTTCTAATAAGCTTGTTCCTCAGTATGGAAAAAGACCTGCTTAAGCATTTGGCTCTGAGTGTGTGTTACTTCTTCAAATGGGCCTCATCTAAATGATATCTACTGTTACTCTATAACTTTCTATTCTTTTTCTTCATAGGATTTTCACAATTTTAAAATTGTTTATTGACATATGCATTCAGTATCTTACACCTGAAGTTGAAATTTTTCATGAAGGCAGGTACTGTTACTATTGTATTCCTGGCATCTTACCCATGATCTGGTATAAATTATGTGTTAGAAAACATATGGTAAACAAGAAAATGTATCACGGCACATTAAACTGCACTTTGGGGAGCATTTTACAGTTGTGTCCTGTGCCCTGATCATAAAGAGATTATTTCCTCTGGTTCAATCCTTTTCAGAAGTGCTCTCTGAAAAAGGCACTGAGTAATCATTGTGATGCCTGGAGACAGTTTTTGATGATCAGCCAGTCTTAGCAGTGCAGAGCTAAATTGGCAGTGTGGGCAGGTTTTATTTAAGCCTCCACAAAGGAATATACACTTGCCTGCATTTCTTAGGCTGGAGCTCTTTAAGCACTAAGGGCAGAGTTGATTCTCAGTAGAGTGCTGGCTCACGGCTTTGTCTTCTTTTTCTGGAATGCAGTTCTTCAGAAAACATCACAGCCCCAAAAGGAAAGCTAATCTGATGTATTTGTTTGCTACTAATATTGACAGTATTGTTTGTGTTAAGATCATTATAAATATACATGATGCTGCCATTGTAAGTGCATGGCATATCTTTTCATGAGAATAAAGCAAAATGACCACATTTCACAATGCTAATGTCTTCATATATTTGTAAGATACACATATTTTAAAAAATAATCTGCATTTTCTTAGATGCTTTGTGTTTACATTCATTCTTTTAATCTTAGAGTTTTTCTTTATCATCTTAATTAATTTTTTAACATACAAAGTAATGAATCTCATTGACATTCTCATGTATTGTATCATTATTATTCACATACACACAGCCCACCTTCCCCTATCTACTCTTCTCGCTTTGTTGATGCCCCTTTTTTCCCCAAATAAGTTTCTCTTTCTGCTTTCCTGTTACATATATTCTGTTTCCCTCTCTCATAGTCCCCTCCTTTCATGTACTACATATATATGTGTATACAGGTGTTTATAAATTTTAATCTGCGTTCTTATGAGAGAAAGCATGCAATATTTCTGAGTCTGACTTATTTGCTTAATAACCTCCGACTGATCTGCAAATATCATGATTTCACTCTTCTTTACAGCTGAATAAAATCCTATTGTATATACACCACATTTTCTTTATCCATCCACCTGCTGGTGGGCATCTAAGCTGGTTCCATTTCTTAGCTGTTGTCAATAGTGCAGAAATAAACATGGGTGTGCAAGTGTCTCTCTTGTGTGCTGACTTAGAGTTCTTTGAGCATATACCAAGCAATGATAGAGCCCCATCATATATGGTAGTTCTATTTTTAGTTGTTTCGAGTTGGGGGTGGGGCTCGGAGGAGCTCCATACTGATTTCCATAGTAGCTGCACCAGAGTACATCCCCCAGCAGTATATAAGGATTCTTTCTCCATATGCTCAGCAGCACTTGTTATTGTTTTCTTGATGATACCCCTGACTGGGGTGAGATAGAATCTCAAA
This sequence comes from Peromyscus nudipes, assembly GCA_902168325.1. Classification (NCBI taxonomy): domain Eukaryota; kingdom Metazoa; phylum Chordata; class Mammalia; order Rodentia; family Cricetidae; genus Peromyscus; species Peromyscus nudipes. The sequence continues at coordinate 18,612 of CABHPH010137265.1, forward strand.
GCAGCTTTAATTTGCAATTCCCTGGTGGCTAAGGTTGTTGAACACTTTCAAATATTTAATGACCATTTGTATTTCTTCCTTTGAGAACTGTTAGACCTAGTTTTTAATTAAATTACTATTTTTAAAGCTGGTTTCAGTAAAACAGAATGCTTAATTGTACATGTGATAGGAAATTATAAATATAACAGTTTGAAATAGCTTTATGACTACTAGCATTTCTCAAAACCCTTGGGGGGAAAAGGCCAGTTTACTACCAGGGTGGTTTATTATTATTATTGTTATTGTTATTATTAATTTTTGTGTGCATATTTTGCATGCATATCTGAATGTTCTCCACATGCTTACTTGGTGCCTGCAGAGGTCAGAAGAGGGCATTGGATCCCTTGTAACTGGAGTTACAGATAATTGTGAACCATCAAGTGGGTTCTTCAAATCAAATTTGGGTCCTCTGCAAGACAAGTGCTCTTAACCACTGAGCCATCTCTCTAAACCCTACTTAGTTTTAAATGAAGTAAATTTCATTTCAAGAGGAAATGTTTATTTTTTACTATATGTTTACTGTTTATCATATATCTTAATAAACACTAAATAGAATATTCTTATTTATTGCTAGAGTCTAGTACTATGCTTAGAAGCTTTCTATAAAGGAGAAAACATGGTCAATATTTCTGTGACTTTGAGCAGGGTTAGGGCTCAGATAGAATAACAAGAAAAACAATTTTGAGTGCCTAGAAAAAACTCTAAGTTTCTAACTTTAATATTATTCATCCTACCTTTAACAAAATTATTCTTCTCCCTGAATAATATATTTTTTAAAACTTCATGTATTTATTGATATTTTAAAATTTACAAGAGATTTATAGCTATTCTCAGATAAGTAAAATTGGAAGCCCCTGAGTTTATAAATACCTGCTGCTAGGTATGACTAAACGAATTTCTGAAACTCATAATCCTCTGGTTGCTATGGCAGGCTCTTTCTTTGGGTTTTTAAAATGCAAAATACTGACTCTGGAGTTGGTGAAGTTATGTCTCTAATATTGTAGTATTATACAGATATGATACATTTGGATTCCAGAGGGAGTGGGGGCTTAAGTAGAAAACACTCTGTCATATTTTCAAAGTCTTCTTAAGTCAGTTACCAATTTAAGTAATGTAATAGAGTGCTTTTGTGTCCATTTCTAAAAGGAAGAAAAAGCAATTTTATTTTGTCAGAAAAACAGTGTAAACTGCTGATCATTTATTTACTAGCAAAACAAACTACTTGCAAAAGTCTCATTTGCAGATTTCTTCTCCCTGGTGTTTAATTAATATCTTTCTCTAGTGACACATGATGCTGAGGATAGTGTATAGATTTACTTAATATACAAAGGAAGAGTTGGGTCAATTATTTCTTTCTAGTTTTCAGCCTTTGCTAATTACATGTCTTCTCATATTTTTTAACAACTTTGTCTAACAGCACCCTTATTGACAAAGAATAGGTGGGTTTTATAATCTTTCTGTAATTATGTCCACATCTTTAGAGTTGTTTTCTTCCTATCAAGAGTTTAATGTTTAGCCAGGAGTGGTGGTACACGCCTTTAATCCCAGCACTTGGGAGGCAGAAGCAGGTGTATCTCTGAGTTCAAGGCCAGCCTGAAATTACCATTCAGCTTTTTTTTAATTAACTAATTTTTGGGGGTACTGGGAATTGAGCCTACCTCTTCACACATACTAGGCAAGTGCTTTACCAACAAACATATCACCAGCCTTTGTAATTTTGAGACAGCATCTCACTAAATTGTTCAAGCTGGCCTTGAACTTGTGATAGTTCAGCCTCAGCCTCTGAGTAGCTCAATTATAGGCCTGTACCACCAGACCCAGCTACAATTCAGTTTTTGGTTCTAGCTTAGTGTCTGTCCTGTAATGAAATCATACTGATGTGAGTGTTCTCTGTTTACACCTTGCTATGGAGGGCTGACCTCTAGATGACTGTTGGTATTCCAGAGTGAAAGACTAGGAAGCAACTAGTGTAATTACATCCTTGTCATTAAAACTTAGAAAATTGTGAGCTGGTGAGATGGCTCAGGGGATTAAGGCATTTGTCATCATGCCTGCTGACCAGAGTTCAGTCCCCCAAACTCCCATGGTAGAAGTAAATATCCAACTCCCACAAGTTGTCCTCTGACTTCCATGTATATACTGTGTTATGTGTGTGCATGTCCACACACAGATATGCAATCAGTGTAAAAACTTTTTAATAAAAATTAGAAAATGCCTAGCTAGTTGGCAAAACATTGGCAAAAATAATTGATGATCATTTTATATATCAAAGATAATACTAATACTAATACTTGCTAATAGTTAGTTGACCATCATTCAAAAGGATTCTTGATTCAAAGATTTGAAATTCAGTCCGGCCTAGCATTGTGACACTGCCTTTAATCCCAGCACTGGGGAGGCAGAGGCAGCAGATCTCTTTAGTTTGAGGCCAGTATGCTTTACATAGTAAGTTTCAGGACAGTCAGAGCTATGTAGAGAAACCCTGTGGGGGCGGGGGGGGGGGGGGGGGGGGGGGTGGGGGGGATTAAATTCAGGCTAGGGATGTGTCTCAGTTCTGAAGTGTTTGCTGCATACGTATGAGGACCTGAGCTTGGATCTCCAACACCCACATAAAAACCAGGCATACTAGTGCATATCATAACTCAGCATTGGAGGACAGAAATAGGTGGCTCCATAGAACTCATTTATTCAGAAAATAAGGTAGAGTAGTGATTGAGGAAGACATCTCTATTGGCTCTGACCTACACATACCTGTGCACACACCTATTCAAAAGTGCACACAAAAAAATTACATGAAATTCAGAACATTTTCCCAATCACGTAAGTCTATATGGGAAGCATTGTTTTAGTGCATTTAGTATAAAGATTGTGAGAGCTTTTTCCTCTGCTATACCTAAATTGTTTATTAATTTGATTTTGGTTTTGTTTTTTTCAAACTCAGCTCTTGTAGAGAAAAGAGGCTTGTGTTCCAGCTAGTATATGAACTCTTAGCAATATCCCTATTTGTTGTCTAGAACTTCATATTTCTGGTAAAGGTAAATAAATCATGGGTGCTGCTCTGAAGCTACTCAGCTGTGACCTATCACTGTCTTTTGTGCACTATTCTCTTTGTCTTCCAAGCAGAGCACAGCTCCCAAAACTTAGAACCCACTTTACCTCCATAGTGCTAAAGTGTCTGGGAAGTCAGCGGAAGCGTAACTGGCACTGTGGTCTCAGGGGGCTTTACAGCTTTCTCACCTTACTTGGTAATGCACGTGTAATGGTTCTGAGTGGCATTTGCTCTCCAGAGGTTTAGAGCTGATTGCAACTGAAACGTGTTATAGGAAAGAAGATAGATGATATAATTAAGAGGTTGTAAGGGAGATCAGAAATAACTTGTATCTGATAACCTGCTAATTTGAAGGCCCGAAACGTATTTAAATATGATTCTGTGAAAAATAATATTCCTGGTATGAAAATGTAGAGTGGTTATATAAATTGAACCTTAAACCTTACATGTGTCTCTTCTTAATAATTGGGTTATTTTTTGGACATAAGATATTTGATGTGCTTTATTCTTTAGTTAAAGAGGGTTGGGGATCAGGGTTGCAAGTTTTTTTAAGAGAATTTTTAAATTACATTAATTTATTTTGTGTGCATGTCTGTGTGTGCGTGTGTGTGTGTGTGTGTGTGTGTGTGTGTGTGTGTGTGTGCATAAACACATGTAACAGTGTTTATGTAGAGGTCAGAGGACAGCTTTCAGGAGTCATTTCTCTCCTTCACCATGTTTTCAAGAACAAGCCCTGACTATCAGGCTTGGCAGCAGGCTTCTTTAACTACTGACCATCTCACCTGCCTGGGGCTTCATTTTGGTTTTATTCTCTTTTTTTCCTCTTATTATATTTTTTATTATTTAAAACAATTTTTAAATTTAAATATATTTGGTTATATTCTTCTACTCCCCCAAGTCCTTCCAGATCCTCTCCCCTCCCTACATACCCAACTTTAAGTTCTTTCTCAAAAAATAATACAACCCCCCCAAAAAACCAATAAAACAATACCTAAAAAGAAAAGAAAAACAAACAGCAACAAGAAAAAAATACCACCTGTAACCAAATAAAAGCACACAGAAAACTATGGAGTCCATTACATGTTCATCACCTGCTGAACATGAGATCTGTCTTGGAGTGGTTGATATACCAGTGTCACTCCATTGGAGAACACTGATTTCCCTCTCCCAGGAGGTATAAGTGACAGTTCAGTTGTGAATCTTTACCCTAGTAGCTAGGTTTTCATTCATTTGTTTATTAATCCATTCATTCATTTTTTAAATAAAAGATAAAAGTGATCACAAACAGAAGGAAAAGAGCACACAGGAGAAGACACAAGGATCAGAGACCCACTCACTTACACGGCCAGGAATCCTATAAAAACACTAAACTGGAAGCCATAGTATATATGCAGAGGACTTGGTACAGACCTGTGCAGGCCCTGTGCATGCTGCTTCGGTCTCTATGAGTTCATATGACCTTTACTCCTGTTGGTTTAGGGCCTTGTTTTCTTGGTGTCCTCTGTCACTTCTGGCTCTTACTCTCTTTCTACCTCCTGTTCAGTGGGGTTCCCTGAGCTCTAAGGGGAGGGATTTGATGGAGACATCCCATTTAGAGCTGAGTGTTCCAAGGTCTCTCATACTCTTCATAATGTCTGGCTGTGGGTCTCTGTGTTCCCATCTGGTTCAGGAGGAAGCTTCTCTGATGATGGCAGAACAAGGCACTGATCTATGAGTATAGCAGAATATCATTAGGAGTCATTTTATCACATTTTTTTTTTCCTTTTTTAGATCAGTAGTACTTGGTTTTCACATAGGTCCCTAGGCTATTTAGTCTTAGGTTCTTCATCACCCAAGCAGTGTTGGGTATGGGTTCCATCTTATGGAATGGGCCTTAAGTTAAATCAGTTGTTGGTCGGTTACTTCCACAAGCTTTGCCACCTTGCAGGCAGTATACTGTTGTAGATAAAGGGTTTGTAGCCAGCTTGGTGTTTATGATTTTCTTTTGATAACGTGAAGAATACCTTCCAGTACCAAAGACACTGGAACATAGGGGTGAAAGCTCTATATGGGTACCAGCTCAACATCTCCATGTTTGGTGAGGTGTGTAGGTGTTGTCTTCAGCAAATGGAGCTTGCTGTCAATTTGTGGAGAGCAACGTATAGTCTTAGCAACAGCCTGTGTTGTTTCGGGATTCCTGTGGGACCCCTTTGGCCAACAACTCAATTAGATGTAACTAATCCCGGTACTGGAAGCCTTGTTTGGTGACAAGATATGTTCTGTTGGGGTTCTGTCTCCCCCATTACTTGGCCATTGCATTTAGATTGTCTTCATATATGTATATTGTACAAAAATTCTACTGTATTAAGTTTCCATACGACCCCTTATTGCCCCTTAATTTTATCTGTCTCTCCCCATATTCCCTCCCCCTCCCCACTCGATCCTCCCATTTCAGCCTCCCCACATCCCTCCATAATTATCTATTCTATTTCCCTTTCCTAACAAAATCTTTCTTTCCCCCTAGTCCCTTATTGTATACCTACCCTCTGTGGTTCTGTAGATTGTAGATTGGTTATTGTTGACTTAACAGCTCATATCCACTCATAAGCAAATACATACCATATTTGTCTTTCTGGGTCTGGGATACCTCATTCAGGATGATTTTTTATTCTAGTTCCATCCATTTGCCTACAAATATCATGATGTCATTTTTTAACAGCTGAGTAATACTCCATTGTGGAAATATGTCACACTTTCTTTATTCATCCTTCTGTTGAGGGACATCTAGGTTGTGTCCAGTTTCTGGCTATTATGAATAGAGCAGTAGTGAACATAGTTGAGCAAGTATCTCTGTAGTAGGATGAATCATCCTTTAGGTATATGCCCAAGAGTGGTATAGCTAGATCTTGAGGTAGATCAATTCCCATCTTCCTGAGGGACCACTACACTGATTTCCATAGTGGCTGTACAAGTTTATACTCCCACCAGCAATATATGAATGTTCCTCTTACCCCCATACATGCCAGCATGAGATGTCATTTGTTTTGCTGATCTTAGCCATTCTGACAGATGTAAGATGAAATCCCAAAGTAGTTTTGTTTTGCATTTCCCTGATAGCTAAGGATGTTGAACATTTTTTTGTTTCTCAGCCATTTGAGTTTCCTCTTTTGAAAATTCTCTGTTTAAATCTATACCCCATTTTTTTAATTAGGTTATTTGTTTTCTTGATATCTGATTTCTTGAGTTCTTTATATATTTTGGATCTTAGTCCTCCATCAGATATGTAGTTAGTGAAAATCTTTTCCCATTCTGCAGCCTGCTGCTTTGTCCTTATGACAGTGTCCTTTGCCTTACAGAAGCTTTTCAATTTCATGAGGTCAGTCCTATTATTTACCAACAATTACCAACAATTTATTAATTGTTGATCTTAGTGTCTGTGCTAAGTGTTTGGTTCAGGAAGTCTTTCCCTGTGTCAATGAGTTCAAGGCTATTTCCCACTTTCTCTTCTATCAGGTTCAGTGTATCTGATTTTTTTTGAGGTCTTGATCAATTTGGAGTTGAGTTTTGTGCAGAATGATAAATATGGACCTATTTACTTTCTTGTACAAGCAGACATCCAGTTTGACCAGCACCATTTGTTGAAGCTACTGTTTTGTTTTGTTTTTTTTTCCAGTGTGTATTTCTGGTCTCTTTATAAAAAGTCAGGTGTCCATGGGTGTATGGATTTCTGTCTGGGTCTTTAATTTGATTCTGTTGATCAATGTGTCTGTTTTTATGCCAGTACCATGCTGTTTTTATTACTATAGCTTTGTAGTACAACTTAAAATCAGGTATGGTTATACCTCCAGCAGTTCTTTTACTATTCAAGATTGTTTCAGCTCTCCTGGGATTTTTGTGTTTCCATATGAAGTTGAGAATTGTCTTTTCAAGGTCTGTAAAGAATTATATTGGAATTTGATGAGGATTTCATTGAATCTTAGATTGCTTTTGATAGAATGGCCATTTTTACTATAATTATTAGTAAGCCAGCCAGCTATTACTTCCCAAAGGGATAGATTTCTGAGATCTTTCACTCAAGAACAGATACAGGATACCAAAGATGTGAATGCAACAAGAGAAGATTTAGTTGTTGTTAATATATTGCTTTAAACTTTTTATGTTATGTTTCATTTCAACATGCCCAGATTCCATTTCTTTTCTTTTCTTCTTTTTTTTAAAAATTCTATTTCTTGGTTCCAAAACTAAAGGTTTATAGGATTGATTATTCAAATGATAAAATAATACTTTAAAACATTCATGGTTTAAACATTTTTAAAAAGCATGACATTTATGCTTTTAAACAGAGAGATTTCAAAAAGAAAAAGTAAAAATCTCACATAGGAAGCTGGACCATAATCACAGTTACTCTGGAGGCAGAGACAAGAAGACAGCAAGTTCAGGGTCAGCCCAGACTGGCTGCTGAGTGAGTGCAAGGCCAGCCTGAGCACTTAGTAAGACCCTACTACTCTCAAAAAATTGGCAAACAAACAAACAAACAAAAAAACCAGAAGGGCTAGGAATTAATGTAACTTGTATACATACAATTGGCTAGCACAAAAAAGGCTCTCAATTCAATACCCAGTATCTTTAAAAAAAAAAAAAAAAAAATCACATGATGGCAGTGGATAGTGGAACGCTAGAGTGATTTTAAACGAGGAATGGCATTTGTAATTACATTTGTATTTTAAAATGGTCACTGAATGCTCTGTGGAAACAGATTAGAGGCAGGTCAGACAGATAGCAAGCAGGCTGTTAGAGTAATCAGGGCAAGAAAAGGCTTGAAATGTGATAATGAGACCTGGAAGAGGTCAGTCATGGGGGGCTTGGTGAGGGATTGTTTGTGATAGAAAGGTGAGGCCGTGTTGAAAAGGACTTTTGGGGTTTTTACGCTGAGTAAAAGAAAGTACCCTCCAGAAGACATGGGTACTGGAACAGATTTTAACAGAAAGACTATGGATTCCATTTTTTTTGTGTTCGTTGTGAGTTTCTATAATACATCAAAGGGATACAGTCCATTTCAGATACAGGCTCAGAATTTAAAAGATACGGGTTTAGACATCAGCAATATAAGTTGCTGTTCAAACAGTGGAACAGAGAGAAGTCACTAGGAGAACATATAGAGAGAGGTCAGCAAAGGCTGGAATAATACTTAGAGATGGGAGGAAACAAGAATGTAGATAAGAAGTATATAGGAGCAGGCTGGAGAGACTGCTCAGTGTTTAAGAGCACTGTCTGCTCTTGTCAGAGGACCAGGGTTCAATTCCCAGCACCTACATAGCAGCTCACAACTGTCTGTAGCTCCCAGTTCCAGGGGATCCAATACCTTCACACAGACATATACACAAGCAAAACACCAATGCACATTAAAAAGAAGAAGTATATAGGAAATGTAAGTATACAAGAAATAGTGGAAAATGAATTTGCAGAGTCATTTGCAACATCAAATGCCATTTGGAAACTAGAGTAAAAATTAAGTGGTCATGGACTGGGGAGATAGTTCAGTTGGTACTGTACTTGCCTTGCAAGTGTAAGGACCTGAGTTTGATACCCAGACTCCACAAAAGCACAGAAAGGGGTGAGGGGAGGGACCCGGTAGTGTAATCCTAGCTCTGGGGAGGCAAAGACAGGGGATTCCTGGGGCTCACTGGATATCCAGCCTAACTTAATTTCTTGGTGAATTCCAGGCCAGTAAGTGACCCTGTCTGAAAAAGCAGGGGGATAGAGAAAGTGCACTGGAGAGGTGACTCAATCTCTAAGTGCGTGTCATCAAGAATAAAGACTTGGAAAATGGATCCCCAGAACTCACATAAGCTAGATGAGGTAGCATTCATCCATCATCCAATTGTATCTTCAGCAAGATGGGAGGCAGAAACAGAAAAATCTTGGAAGCTAATAGACCAGCTAGTTTGGTTTATGCAGTGGTGATCAAGATACAGCGATTCAAATGAGGTGGAAAGTGAAGACTGACACCCGAGGTTGTTCTCTGATCTCTACATGCATGCACCATACTCATATACACAAGTTCTCACACAAAGAGTATGCATATACACAAAACACAAATAAACATCAACACACATTAAAGGGGGCATGCTGAAGAAATAGTTCGGGGATTAAGTACACTTAATACTCTTGCAAAGGACCAGGATCTCGTTCCTAGCACCCACTTAGCAGCTCACAACCATCTATAACACCAGTTTCAGGGGGATCTGACTCTTCTGGCCACCTTGGGCAATGTAGGCACATGGTGCACATATGTACATACAGGCAAAATACTCACATGTAGGTGGAGTTTTTCTGTCTGGACTGCCTGTTGCCAAATAACTAGCAGCCACTTCCCAAATAACTGACTCGAAGACTTAATATAAATTATAAATGCTCAGTCAATAGCTCAGGCTTGTTACTACCTAACTCTTACATTTAAATTAACCCATATTTCTTATCTATGCTTTGCCATGTGGCTCATAGCTTGTTACCTCATTTTCTGCACACCCTGCTTCCTTGGCGGCTGGCTGGTGTCTCTCCTGACTCTTCCCTCCTTCTTCCCATCATTCTCCAAGTTTGGTTGTCCTGCCTATAATTCCTGCCTGGCTACCAGCCAATCAGCTTTTTATTGAACAAATCCGAGTGACAAATCTTCACAGTGTACAAAAGAATTATTCCACAGCACTCATATACATAAAATAAAATAAATAATTGATTTCTAATTATGTATATGTTTGTGTCTGTGTACATAAGTGCAGGTTCCTGTGGAAGCCAGAGGTATAGGATCCCCTACAGCTAGAGTTACAGTGTTCTAAGCCACCTAACATGAGAGCCAAACTTGGTTTCTCTGGAAGAGCAGCAAGTACTCTCTTTTTTTTTTTTTTTTTTTTTTTTGAGCTGAGGATCGAACCCAGGGCCTTGGGCTTGCTAGGCAAGAGCTCTACCACTGAGCTAAATCCCCAACCCTTAGAATTTTTTTTTCTTCCTTAGAGACAGTCTCTTTGTAGTCCTGGCTGTTCTGGAAATTTTTTTTTTTTTTTTTTTGGTTTTTCGAGACAGGGTTTCTCTGTGTAGCTTTGCACCTCTCCTGAATCTCACTCTGTAGCCCAGGCTGGCCTCGAACTCACAGAGATCCGCCTGCCTCTGCCTCCCAAGTGCTGGGATTAAAGGCGTGCGCCACCACCGCCCAGCTGCAGCAAGTGCTCTTAACCACTGAGCCATCATTCCACCCCAAAATAAATAAATCTTTAAAAAAAAAAATGGACAGCACCTAAGGAATGTCCACACCCAAGTTTGTCCTCTGGCATCCACAGACACAAGCGGACACATGCATTCACACACAGGTGTCCATAGAAAGGAGCACTTCAGAGGATAACAGTACCTGAGCCTGTTTCATAAAGGTAGAAATAGAAACCTGGTAACTGTAGGTTTCAGACTGAATAGAAGCAATGCCTAGAGTAGTCTTTCAAGTAAGTAAAAGGGCAGTGGTTAAAAGGAAGACAGAAATTAATGGAAGATTTTCTTGCAAGCTTTGTTTGGTTTTGTTCTCATATAGAACTACAGTGTGTTTACATCTGAAAGAACAATAATAACAGTAATCTTTATTGCCAGAGAGGTTAAGATGATAGTAAGAGAACCAAGATCCTTGAGGAAGCTAGTTCACTCCAAGCATGGTGCCTTCTATGGAAAAAGACAGATACTTGAGAAATCACAGCACAAAATGATGAGATTCCTGATACTAGAGTGTTAGTGTGAAGTGTTAGATGAATAAAAAAGCCAGTAGCTCAGGGAATCAAGACGTCAGTTGGTAGACTCAGTAGCATATCCTCCCATGTTCAGCTTCGTTAAATCAGTTTATCATTGAACCACATTCACTGTAAGCCTTCAGTTTAGTGTTACTGATGACACTACTTGTATATACTTTCCTTGGTTAGTCTGATGTATGATCTTCATTGTCTTCAAGCATGTTCTTTAGTCCGTATTTGCATGCCAACTCCACAGAACCATCAGTTTCATGACACCTTGTCTTTCAGAATACAGTAAAGCACAGCCAAAAGCAAATTTTCCTTCTTCTCAGTTCATATGCTGACTCAAAACTTCCCCAGAGTCATGAAATGAATACATTTTACATTTGGAGTCAAGATTTACTTTGTATAATTCATGTTGCCAGTAACCTTGAATTAATTCTGTCTCAATTATTGTTTCAGTCTATGAAATAAAAAACAGAACACTGGGGATGTAGTTCAGTTGGTAGAGTGCTTGCTAACATGCACAAGCCCTGGGTTTGATCTCCAGCACAGTATAAATTGGATATGGTAGTGGTATATACCTGATATCCCAGCACTGGGGACGTGGAAGCCAGAAAATAGCAAGTTCAAAGCCATCTTTGGCTATATAGTGAGTTTGGGACCAGCTTATGTTATGGGTCTCTGCTTTAAAAAATAAAAACGTAGGCCGGGCGGTGGTGGCTCATGCCTTTAATCCCAGCACTTGGGAGGCAGAGGCAGGTATATCTTTGTGAGTTTGAGGCCAGCCTGGTCTACAGAGCGAGATCCAGGAAAGGCACAAAGCTACACAGAGAAACCCTGTCTCAAAAAAAAAAAAAAAACAAAAAATAAATAAATAATAAAAACTCATTCTTTACCATTACATTTATCTCCTAAACTTTAATTTTGTAAAGACATTTAAATTCCTTAAAATATACAGTTGTATTAAATCTTCAGTTGTCTCTTTGAGGTCAAGTAAATGCTTTTGTGTTTGCTCAAGAAGTCCATTACAATTCATTGCTTTAGGCATAATCACTTTCCCATTTATTCATCTTTATTCAAAATGTCTAGGTCAAAATAATTGCCACCAGCTTACCAACTTACCTTTTGTGTAAGAAATGCCATTCTTATTCTCCCAGTCTAAGCATCTAATGGGGAGCTTGTCCAAACCCAGTACGCCACGCCTTGGCACTCATCTAATATGTTCAACAGTGACCCTCCTCCTTCCTGCTCTTACAAACACACAGATTTAGTATAGCCAGCAACAGATCTGAGGCACATTTTAAGTTCCTATGTTGAATCAAATTTCTACAAACTGATTATCTACTCAGATTTAAACAAAACTTTAAAATACTAAAGTTCATTGACATAGAGAGAGAAACCCAGGGAGGCAGTTTCTTGGGGTCAGGTTTGGGAGTTTGTTACAAAAGAACAACACAGCTGGGCAGTAGTGGCACATACCTTTAATCCCAGCGCCTGGGAGGCAGAAGCAGGCAGATCTCTGTGAGTTCAAGGCCAGCCTGGGCTACACAGAGAAACCCTGTCTCAGTGGGAGGGGGGAGAAGGGGTGAGTTGGGATAGACAGTGAACAGACTCAGGTTGGGCTGAGCCTTGGGGTGGGGGGTAACTCCTGTCCTTTGTGAATCTTAGAATCCTAAACTGCTTAAACCAGTGCTTCTCTGATGTCTTCTAACTTTTTTGTGCAAAAATCTACATACTAACTATATAAGGTCGGTGAGTTTGTTCACAAATAAAGAGATAGATACACAGCTGTAAATAAGCTCCCCAGGGCACTCCTCCAATCAGTAGTCCCTTTCTCTCCCTGTACCTGAAACACTGCTAACCTAATTTCTGTCATCATAGAGTTAAATGCTCTTGAAAATCATGCACATAAATATTTACTCTCCTGACTCTTTTGGATTTTTGTATTATGTGGCTCAAGCTAACCTGGAATTTGCAGTGTAGCTCAGACTTTCTTCAAACTCATAATCCTTCTGCCTCAGCTTCCCAAGTGCTGGCTGGTTTTCTTTTGCTCATCCTTAAATCTCTGAGATTCATCTATGTTGCATATGACATGAGTTTAATCTTTATAATATTCTTGATTTCATTGTAAGAATATAATGTATTCCTGATATTGTTAGCATTTGAGGTTATTATTAATAAACTACCATAAACATTCTCATAGTTTTGTTTTGTTTTTTTCAGTCAGGCTCACTGTGTGTGGCCCTGGCTGACCTGGAACCTACTGTGTAGACCAGGCTAGTCTCAAACCTGTAGAGATCTGCCCATCTCTGCCTCTTGAGTGTTGGGTCTAAAGTTATGTGTCACCATATCTGGCATTCTCATACATTTTTTGTTAGGTATATGCATTTGTTTCTTATATCTGTATTTCTGTAGGATAATGTTGGTAGTTGTGCTGGTTAGTCTTAACTTTCAACTTGGAAGACGGTCTTTTTTCTTGAATCAGGGTCTCTCTACATAGCCCCGGCTGTCCTGGAACTCACAATGTAGACTAGACTGGTCTTGAACTCATATTCACCTGCCTTTGCCTCCTTAGTGCTGGGATTAAAGGCATGTGGCACCATGCCTAGCAGGGAAAAGAGTCTTTTTTTTTAATTTTATTTTTCTTTATTAAGAAATTTTTTACTCACTCCTCATGCTATCCACAAACCCTCCCCTCTCTCCTCCCACCCCACAGCCCTCTTTCCCAAGCCACCCCGCATCCCCACATCCCCCAAATCAAGGTCTCCCATGGGGAGTCAGCAAAGCCCGGCACACTGAGCCTAGGCAGGTCCAAGCCCCTTCCCACTGCACCAAGGCTATGCAAGGTGTCACACCACAGGCTCCAGATTCCCAGAAGCCTGCCCATGCACCAGGGACAGATCCCGATCTCCCTACCTGGGTGCCCCCCAGTTAGAGCCAAACAACCGTCTTCCGTGTCCAGAGGGCCTAGTCCAGTCCCATGGGGGCTCCACAGCCCCCAGTCCACAGTTCATGGGTTTCCACTAGTGTGGCCCGTCATCTCTGCACATCCTCCCATCATGATCTCGACGTCCCTCTCAACAACTGGATTCCCGGAACTCAGCCTGGTGCCTGGCCGTGGATCTCTGTATCTGCCTCCATCTGTCACTGGATAAAGGCTCTATGATGACAGCTAGGTTATTTACTAGGCTGGTAACCAGAGTAGACCGGTCCAGGCACCCTCTGGACCACTGCCAACAGACCAAGGTGGGGTCAACCTTGTGGATTCCTGAGAGCCTCCCCAGCACCCTGCCTCTAGGGAAGAGAGTCTTAATGAGGAATTATCTACATCAGATTGGTCTTTGGGCAGGTCTGTAGGGAGTTCTCTTGATTGTTAATTGAGGTAGAAAGACCAACCATGAATGTGGGCAGCACCATTTAATGGGCTAATCCTTGAAGTGTGCAAGAGTCAGGAACATTATCTGAGCATAGGAAGCAAGTAAAGATCCCTGTGTTTATTCTCTCTCTTCTTGACTGTGTATATTATGCTTTGGGTTCCTGCCTTTACTTCACCCCATGGTGGCAGACTGGGACCTGGAATTGTGGGTCAGATGGATCCTTCCTCCCCTGTGTTGCTTTTAGTTAGATTATTTTATCAAAGCAACAGAAATTGTGGGGTGTGGAGGAACCCTGGATGAATGAAATTCTGAGTGAATGTATGTTGTTGAGCTGGTCAGAGCCATGTCAAAGACCATAGCATCATATCCATGGGGAATATAGCAAAGGCAGCCACCCCCTCAGGTTAAAGCTCAAAAGGATGGCAAAGCCTTCCTCTGGTCCATGCACTGATGTTGATAGTATGTACAGAAAGTGTCCACCATAGCTTTCACCCCCACCCCCAATTCATAGCCTGAAGACTGCTCCCCTACAGAGGCTACTGCCAAGATTAGCTAAACCTGTCTCCTTGTTCAGCTGTATGCAGTTAAGTCCAACTCCATGTAAAATTTTGTGTGTAATAAACATGCTGCTTCCGGATGCTAGAGAGCCCACTCCGCCTGATTCTAGCTTTACTGTGTATTGTGTCTGCCCTTTCTTCATTCCCTCGTCTTCTCCAGTCAGGTCAGGTGCCCGGAGCCATGCAAGGACTCGGCAGTAAATGAAAATAGAACAATGGTTCATAGGAAAAGTATGGTTTAGAAGGTTTGTTAAATGAATCTCCAAGGAGATTGTGCCATTTAAATTCATAGTGACAAGGAAGTCAGTCTGAAAGCTCCTCAGAAAACTACTGTGTAAACCTGTACTTTGTACTGTGTAAACCTTTACTACTACTGGGTAAACCTGAAGTTAGCATACCAGAGACACTTCCAGGCCCATGTCTATTGTGGCTCCATTCACAATAGCAAAGACATGGAGTCAGCCTAGATGTCCATCAATAGGTGAATGAATAAAGAAAATGTGATACACACACACACAAAGTGACATTTTACTTCACCCTAAAGAGTGAATTATGTCATTTTCAGGAAAATAGGTGGAACTAGAGATCATAATGTAAAGCAATGTAAGCCAGACTCAGAAAGACATCACACTTTCTGTCATATACAGAATTTATATTTAAAAGGGAGATGATATATAAGACATGAAAATTGAAGGAGGACTGTACAAGGAGGGGATAGTGAGAGAAGGAAGGGGAAAACAACTGTCACATGATTTCATTCATGTGGGCTCTAACTTTAAAAGTAGACACAAAAGCCGGGCGTTGGTGGCACACGCCTTTAATCCCAGCACTCGGGAGGCAGAGGCAGGCGGATCTCTGTGAGTTCGAGGCCAGCCTGGGCTACCAAGTGAGCTCCAGGAAAGGCGCAAAGCTACACAGAGAAACCCTGTCTCGAAAAAAAAAAAAAAAAAAAAAAAAAAGACACAAAAGACATGAAAGCAAACGTGGGCTTATTTGTTGGCAGTGGGAGCAGAGAGAGTAATGGAGAGGTAAATATAACCAATGTGCATGGATATACGTGTTTACTAATATAATGAGACTCATTATTTTATATACTAAGTTGTACATTTTTTTCCTATTGAGAAGAGAATTTTTCCCATCCTTGCCCAACACTGTAGTGTCATTCTGCTTTATTTTAGCTACTTCAGACATATGGTAGTGTCTTTCTAGTTCCTGATTTTTATTAACATTTATTTTATTTATATCTTATTTTAGATTGAGTTACTTGTTTTGATTTGTAGGCATTCTCTATGTTCTAGATATGAATTTTTTCTAAATGTGTTTATTACAAACATAACTTCAATCTATAATCTATCCCTTCCTTCCATGCAGTCTTTTGAAGAACAGACATTTTTAACTTTAGTAAACGTCTGTCTATTTTTTTTCCTTTTTGTGGCTTATGCCTTCTTTTGAAAGGAATTTTTACCTATCCCAAGGTCATAAAGACATTTGGACAATAAACTAGTCTTAACTAATTAGATGATGTATATTTTCAGTAGTTCAAACACCCAAAAGGTGATAATACATAGAATTGTACTATTTTCTCCTGTAAATTCTTATATTTTTGGCATTAGCTATGAACAAGTAGATAATTCCACTAAGTTGGAAATGTATTAACTATATAATTATCAGTTAGGATGGGCTAGAGTATTGCTAATCATAATAAACAATCACAAAATTCCACTCGCTTCCCTTCCTCTTCTTTTTTGCTATTTGTCCAAAGTTGGTCAACAAAGGGTTGTGCTGTTTTGATCATATAGGCCACCACTGAAATACACTTTCATGATCATTGTATATTAGGAGGGTGGCAGCATGACAAACTGCTTATGGATTCAGTTTCTGCCCACAAGCATCATGTCATTCACATTCATCAGCTGTTTGAGTTTTTTGGGCTTTTCCTTATCTCAGATGTAGTGAGGAAATGCAGTCCTACTTTGTTCCTGAAAGGAGAGCTCAACATGTGAACAGCTGTGACCCTCACAGTAAGCATAGATGAGTTACTTACCTCTCTGAGGCTCAGTTTGTCCATTACAAAGTAGCTCTTTTCACTTGTAAGGATTAAATACTGAAATACTTCTTAAACTGCTGTAGAACTTGGTACCTTGAATAAGTGTTTGGGGCTGGAGAGTTGACTTAGTAGTTAAGAGCACCCATCATTCTTGCAGAGGGGTTTGTAGTTGGGATTTCAATATTTTTTTAATTTTAGTTTTAATCATTTATATTTGTGTATCAGTGTGAGTGTATGTCAGAGTGGGGGTTGCCTGCAGAGGGGAGAGGTGTCAGATATCCTGGAACTGGAGCCACTTGAAATGGGTGCTAGAAACCAAACTCAGCCTTCAGGAAGAGCAATACTGTTAACTGATGAGCCATCTTTCTAGCCCTTATATTGAATCTTTAATATATTCTTATTTTCAGCTTGTTTGTAAAATGACTTCTAGTTCATTCAGTAAATTGTATGGTGTTCTATATGTTCTGACACATAGACAAATTTAGAATTTATGTAATCCTTCATTAACAGATAAGAAACTTGGTCTAGACTGGTTTAATGATCCCAGAAACCACAGATACTTAGCCTTAACTAAGAATCAGATTTCCTGACTCAGTTCAGAGCTCGCGACTGCCTGGGGTTGCATCCCTCTATAATGGATGTTGCACATGATTGTTTACCAAAAATTCAAGGTACTTTTTCCCAAAAATTTTAAGTGAATTTGTTATTAAAAAACAGTTATACATCTTCTTTCAATGTTCACATTGCTACATCTTGATTATAATTATCAGTCTTGCCTTTCAAATATTCTAGTGTTATTACTCACAAAAAGCTAAATTAGATAGCTAGGGAGATGTTGTGGCAAAAATAAATGACTCCAGAAAGATATGACTGTGTAAAAAACATAATGATGAAAGAATACCAATACCTCCTTTTTCAAGCAAGGTAATTTGGAGTCAGATTTCTGAAGGCAGTGAGATGATAATGGAACTAGAAATGAATCAAGTATATTACCTTCAATATTTATCTTAAGATATAGTAGCAAGAAGGAAAACAGCAGGTCAGGAAACTGCTAATGAGCCACACCTGCTGTGGACTGTGATTCAAAGCCATAATGTTTCCTAGATTAAATGTACTGACTGCAGTTTTTCTTTTATGAAACACTGTTTTCTGGTTTGTTTGTTTGTTTTTTCATTGTTTGAGAATTTCATATTTGCATTTTGGTCAAATCCATCCAGGTGGATTTTTTTTCCCCCTCACAGGATAATTTCAGTATATTTTCACTAGGGAGGTGAAAGCAGGAAGCTCAGAAGTTCAAGATCTTACTGTCTACATAGTGAGTTGAAGACTAGTCTGCAGTATTACATGTGAGCCTGCAGAGTCTCCAATTGTGATGGCAGTGTCGATCTTCAATTTGTTGTTGAGTCAGGGTTCCTTCCTGTAACCCAGGTTGGCCTTGAACTCATAGCACTTATTCTGCTGTAGCCTCCTGTGTGCTAGGATTACAGGCATGAACCTGACTTTCCACTTTCACT
This sequence comes from Peromyscus nudipes, assembly GCA_902168325.1. Taxonomy (NCBI): domain Eukaryota; kingdom Metazoa; phylum Chordata; class Mammalia; order Rodentia; family Cricetidae; genus Peromyscus; species Peromyscus nudipes. The sequence continues at coordinate 36,943 of CABHPH010137265.1, forward strand.
AAAATAACAACAGTGTTTCTGAAAATTAGAACATTAAAGACTGGAAAGTAATTATTCATAATTCTGCCACCTTCTAACTTCTTTGGAACGTGCTGTGCTTGTTTGATCTTTTTTCTTATGTATCTTTATAATATACTTCCTCATAAGTATTTCACTGAAGACACTGTAACAGTTAAAAAGTAGCTTTTGTGTTCTTGCATGCAGAACAATAAGAACTATTTTATTTCATTTTCACAACATCCCTTTGAGGAAAATAGCCGAATTTACATTTGGGGGTATGGAGTACAGATCGTCGTCACCTGTAAATCCTCTCTGTGATACCACAGTAGAAGTCAATTCATGACAAAAGGACATGCTAACACAAGCAAATGGATGTGTTTACTGTGGAGGGAAGAGCTAGTCCTCTGGGGTCTGGTTAGACAACTCCAAAAATACATGTTCTGTCAGATTTTAGTAAATATGGAAATATGAAGAATCTTGGAGTGACCAAATTAGTCTTGTTATTCTATTGTTAGAGTTAAAGCTAATGTGGTTTTAATCTTTTGCCTAAAATCCATAGCTTATAAACCAGAGAGGTTCCATCTGTGTGAAAAGTGAGGCCTCGGGCAGACTACCAAATATTCTAGAGAGCTGATCCCTAAGTGCTTTCAGTATATGGGATTGGAATTTTGTGGCCATTTAGTCACTTGTCTTCTTTAGAATTTAGAAGCAGAAAATTGCAAAAAGAATTGAGGACATTTCTACCTGTTTAAGCTATTTAAGCACATTGCACTCCAGCCTGTTTGTTTTTGAAGAAAACCTTTTTATTGTAGTGGTAGTGAACACAGTACTGTAGCCTCCTTGTTGCTAAGTTTGTTTGTTTCTTTATCTTTTGGTGGAGGAAATCTGTATTACCCAGTGTCCTCTGGAGTGTTTTTTAGGTTGTTGTTTTGTTTTATGACAGGGTTTTATGTATCCCAGGCTGGCCTCAAAGCTCACTATGTAGCCAAGAATGACCTTGAACTTCTGTTCCTCATGCAGCTATTCCTAAATGCTGGGATTACAGGCAGAAATCACCACGCCCTTTTTATGAAGTGCCTGAGATTGAATCAAGGGGTTCGTGCATGCTGGACAGTCACTCTCCAGCTGAGCTGTATCCCAGCCCCGAATTGGATTTGAAAGAGTAAAAAGATTTAGAATTTCCTGCCCATCAAAGAAACATTTTCCCACTCTGTTTCAGTTGTTTCGAGGCTGCATAACCGAGCTGGCAAATGTGGGTGAGAGAGAGTGTAACTAGAGTTTTCCTGCCTGGCCCACAGTCAGGACAAATCTCTGTCACCCGCCAGTCCCACAGCCGCTCAGACCCAACCAAGTAAACACAGAGACTTATATTGTTTACAAACTGTATGGCCGTGCAGGCTTCTTGCTAACTGTTCTTATATCTTAAATTAATTCATTTCTATAAATCTATACCTTGCCACATGGTTCGTGGCTTACCGGCATCTTCACATGCTGCTTGTCATGGTGGCGGCTGGCAGTGTCTCTCTCACTCAGCTTCCTGTTCTCTTTCTTCTCCACTCTGTTAGTCCCACCTATACTTCCTGCCTGGCCACTGGCCAGTCAGTGTTTTATTTATTGACTAATCAGAGCATTTGACATACAGACCATCCCACAGCAAGAGAGGACAGAGGAGCATGTTCCTTGCACTGCCAACACCTTGCCCTAGAGCTTTGCTAATGTTTTTCCTGGGACCTGTGTTGCTTCTGCCTTCTTTTGTGTTGCCTTCCTAGGACCCCAGCCTTGAACCACACTATTTTGGTGCTGTCTTCCTTAGCTTGAGACTGGATTTCTCAGTAGTTAAGTGCTGCAGGCTAACTGTTCCTTGTCAGATAGTTTGCTCAGCTGTACTTTGTATCCTTCAGCTCTCCAGTGCATCTGTAAATGCACAGTGATAATTAAAGGTCACCTTAGCTGTTACCTTAGTCATTGGATTCATCTTTGTCTCTATATCTTATCCCTGTTATGCTCATATACTTAAATATATACCTTTCCACACATCAGCCACTAGCACCTTTCTACATACTTTTTAGCTGTTTGCCTGACTCTAAATTATGTAGTCTAACTATAAAAGGGCGTGAGTTTGTTGTTATTATTTTTATTATATTTACTTCTGCCATTTTGCAGTATATGTTAGTTTTCCATTGCTGTGGCCAAATATCTGAGCAAACCAATGTAAAGTAGAACAATTTTTTTCCTCATGGTTTTGGAGGATCACGGTTACTTTGGCTCCATCACTTGGGACTGAGATAAGCTGGGTTTAATGGTGGAGAACATGGGTAAAGCAAAGCTGCTCACCTCAGAGCAGCTAGGAGGAAAGGGAATGGGGAAGGAAGACAAGAATGAGGACCAGGAAGAGGAGGAAAGGGCCAGGAAAAAACTAGGCCTCCCTTTCTAATGTTCCCATCATCTCCCAGTAGTACCACCTGCTACAAACCAGTCCTTCAGCCCATGAATTTTTGATAGGATTTTCCAGACCCAACCATGATGCTAAACATAGTGAAGTATAATAAACTAAACACTGTTTTATAGCTTCTTAGAAATCTCATCATATTCCCTTTTGATAATTATAAATGCCCCCTCTGGTTTAAATGGAGTTTCAGTATACAACCCAGGCTAGCCTGAAACTCACTATGTAACTTATCCTCCTCCCTCTACCTCCTAAATGCTGGAGTTACAGATGTGTACAGATATGTACCATGCTCAAATTTAAATTCCCTGATTCTGATAAACCTCCCTTAAGAACCACCAAGAGGAGCTGGAGAGATGACTCAGAGGTGAGGAACATGCACTGCTCTTCTAGAGGTCCCAGGTTTAATTCCCATCATCTACATGACAGCTCAAACATCTGTAACGCCAGTTCCAGGGGTCCTGTGCCCTTTGCTGGCCTCTGCTGGCACTGCATACACATGGTGCACATATACAATCAGGCACAGCATCCCATGCATATAAAATACAAATCTTTTTTTAAAAAAATGAAAAAATAGTTATCAAGAAGAGAGTGAAAAATACACATAGCTTCACAAAGTAAAAATGTTGAATTTTTGTGCTTTGTGTAATTAAAAGGAGTTTTGTTCTTTTTTTCTGACTGTATAATCAAATGTCACTGAAAATGTCATACATAGATGTTTAGTTACATGTGGGTCAATATTAGGACACAGTGTTTGCCTAACATTGATGAGGTCCTGAGTTTATCCCCACCTCTACCAGAGAGGCAGAAAGAGGTAGATTGGGGGGGGGGGATGGGGAGAGGAATTACATGATCTCTTCTAGGGAATATGGCTATACCAACATCCCTTTTTTTCCCTTTTCTCTTTCTTTTTTTCTTCCCCCCTTATTTTTCTGGGCTTGTTTGTTTAGTTCATTGGTTTGATGGCTCTTAACTTTTTTGTTCTGAAATAGTGTTTCTTGTAACCTTAGCTGGCCTTGAACTTGCTTTGTGTACAGACAAGAGTGACCTTGAATTTCTCTAATCTACCTCCCTCCACCTCACACTCCGGTGCCAGCATGGTCAGTTTATGTATGGTAAATTCAAGACCAGGACTCCATGCATGCTAAGTCAGCAGTGTATCAGCTGAGCTATGTCCTTGCCCCACTGCTATAGTATACCAGGAAATGAGGAAGGTACTCCACACCAAGGAAGGGATGCCACGGTTTATGGGATTACTATGGGTCTGAGTTGGTCTTGGGCATTTACTTCCTTGTTTACTGCTAATAAAAGCAGTGTTTAGATAGGCTGTGTAGTTTGAGACCAACAGACCCCATAAAAGAGCCAAACAAATGGACCATAACCTCCAAAGACAATACTGAGTTGTAAAATGACAAGTTTTGCTTTGGCAGAGGAAAGTGGTGTTTTTATTTTCCCTGTTATCACAGTGCCTTACATAAAACTGATAGAAAACACTGCCTCTTTCTTTTTGTGGGGATTTTTTTCCTTCCAGTACATTTTGTGTTAATAGTAACAGGGTTCTACCAACGGGGTTCGTGTTCATGTAGAGGAATTCACCTGGTTAGAAAGAAACTGAAAATGTCGAGTTTCTTTTGATTATGTAGTACCTTCATAGTTTTTTAGAAGATAATTGAATCCTAAGTTGGCAAACTGTTACTTCATAAACATCCTAAACAAGATGGCAGCTTTATGTTTGTTTCTGACTCTAGCCTCTCATTTTCCTTTCTTGGTTTTGAGGAACAACATCTCTGACCTGAGAGAGACTGCAGACTGTGAAATGCTGTAAAGCAGAGCTGCCCACTACTGGCAGCAAACACAATCTTGATCCCATAGTGACTAGAAGCAACACAGGCTTGTTGTCGAAAATGCATGAGCTACAGGCATTGTAGTAGATGGTAACTGAGTTGTTTCTTTTGTAGCAAAATACCTGTCTGCCTTCAAAAAATTACAGGTAGTATATTTTCAGTACAGCCCACTCTTCATTATTAATCAGATTAACAGACCATGGTTAATGTATATACAGGTCACAGTTTATAGATTTTATTCCCCATTGTTTTGGGTTTGTTTAAACATCCAGGTTGGTGGCACCTTCACAATATATCAAGAATCTAACTACTTCACACCTACTCTAGTGTTTCCTTCTAAGCCTTCATTACCTTTCTGGATCTTGTAGAAGCTTCCTACATGAACTCTAACCCTTTCCCTCTCCACCTGCCCACAGCCAGTATGATCCCATAAAAATATTAGCTCTCATGCCCTACTTACTTATAGTAGCTTCCTTTCTCAGAATCAAAGCCAAAACCCTTAATATAACTAACCTTCAGCACTTGGTGCTGTGGTTAGCTCTCAAACTACTGCTTTTTGTTGCTGACTCTGTCCAGTCCCGATTGCCACCACCTTCAGGCACACCTGTATGTTTGGTGTTTTTTGTTTTCGTTTGTTTTAATGTTTGTGGGTGTTAAACTTGTTCATCATGTCTGTGTACCTGGTGTCCACGGAGGCCAGAAGAGGGCATGAGATCCTCTGGGACTGAATTATAGATATTATAAGCTGCAGTATGGGTTCTAGGAATTGAACCTGGGTCCTCTGCAAACAAGTGCTCTTAACCACTGAGCCATCTCTCCAGTACACCCCCCACCCCAGTTTCTTGTTTGTTTGTTTGTTTTGTTCTGTTTTATATCATGACAAGGCCTCAAATCTGAGATCCTCTTGCCTCAGCCTCTCAAGTGCTGGGATAGCAGCGTGTCCACCACACATAACTGTGCCATCTCACTCTTTTTCTGTTCTTTTCTTTTCTCTTTTTAACATGGCAGGCGAACCCTCAGCTACTGAGGTCCAAGGCCAGCTGTGTCGAACTCCCAGAGCATTATCTCAGTACTTTACATACCGATTGCCTCCTCTACCTGAGCCCTCCCAGATTACCTGGACCTGTCTTGTTTCTTCTCCTCCCATCTAAAACCCTACAGCGAAAGAGTTCTTTACTGGATTTCATTTAACTAAACCCCAGTTAACTGCCAAGTGGGATTAGCGGTGTTCTCATCCCCACTGTAAAGCATACTGATTAATGCCTACAGCCTACTGAATGTTCCTAGCTAAATGCTCACAGCTGGTAGGTGATGCTCTAGCAAGCCATTGTACTTTCACTTCCACTTAAATGTTTATGCAAAGCAAAGTCAGTTGTATTTATGCCCAACTGGTTATATACCAAAAAATATATATAAATTATATAATTGTTAAATGTGTAATATAGTATTTTTTTAAATGAATGAACTCTGTTTTTTTAAGCAGCTTTAGGCCCACAGGAAAAATGAGGCAAGTAGAATTCTATGTACTCACTGTCCCCACACATCCACAGCCAACCCCACTGTCAACATCCTGCTCAGAATGGTACATTTGTTAGTCCCAGATTGGCACATCACCATAATTCACATCAAGGTTTACTGTTGGTGGTATACATTCTGTGAGTTTTGACAGATGTATAATGATATCTTTCCCACACACACACTGAATTACCCTACAAGAGTATAATGATGTCCTTCCCCCTACTGAATTACCCTGCAGGATAGTCTCAGCTCCCTAAAAATCCTGCACATTCATTGTTCCCCACACCAAATCCTGGCAACAACTACTTATTTTTATTTCATAGGATATCAAAGAGGTACACT
>CABHPH010137266.1:0-24888 GCA_902168325.1 Peromyscus nudipes
GGGCGGCCAGCAATGGCTCACGACTCCACCAGGCTTGCCACAACTCTATTCAGATAGTGCAGTGAGCCATGGGCCACCATCTCAACCTGAGGCAGCAGACAGGGTTCTGAGCATTCGTCCAGCAGCGCACGATCAACAGAAACTTCCCAAAGCTCTGAACAACCGAAACCAAAACTAAGAAAAACCTAAACAACAACGAAAATGTCTACCTCTTTGGGTAGTGGCATCATCTTTATCACCGCCACCAACGCTATCATCACCACATTAGGGAAAAAATAAGCCCCATTTCTTAGACTCTAAGAGGCAACCCTCCCAGAGGCCCTGAAGACAGGACCGTGCAGCTAGTCCTCTCTCAGCGCGCCACCCACAAGAGAGAGAGCCAGAGCACTGGCTGACCAACGCTCCGACACTCCGCCCTTGCCCCAGGCAGGAACCAAGAGGGTCAGACTCACCTCCTGTCCAACTTTTGCTTTGTTCCAGCTCCCCCGCAGGTGCCCTCCAACCAAGTCTGCCTTCAAAACAGCATGTGGGGATGTTCTAAGGCTGGAAGGGTCACTGGGTACTCATTGTTTATGGGCACCATAAAACTGACATTCAGAAGGAGGGGGAGGGGGGGAAGACACACTTCCTTTATGACCCAGGAGGACAATAAAGTTATATGATTAACAGTGACCTTGCCTGCCACTTCTTAAAGTCACAAGTTCTCTGGGTTGCCCTGCTGGGAAATCACACTCTCTCAAGCTGAAGGGTTGGCAGAGGGCATTTCGGTAATAAGTAAGCCAAAGGCGCCAAGGACTCTGATGTCCTCGAGCCAAACTGCTGTGTCTGGCATCTGTCTTGGTGGTTCGGATCCACGGACATGGGGTGTGCACAGAGTGTTGTCTTTGGGGTGGGGGTCTGTCATGCTCCGCATGGTCTGCCTGATTGCAGGTGCACAGCACACTTTCTTTCCCTGCTCCCCTTCCTTAGGAACCTGTGCAGAAGCGTGCACAGTGTCAGCATTCGTAACTGCCAATGCTGAAGCCAGAGCCACCAGGCTGCTTGCAGCAGGTAACCGAGGAATAAGCATCGATACCCATGGATATCAGATGATGCTGAAGAGCCAGGGAAAGGCAGAGAAGGGGCCCCAACTGAACAGCTGTGCTCTACGTGGTTCCAACTACAGGACACTCTAGAAAAGGGAAAACCGGGGGCTGGCGAGATGGCTCAGCAGCTAAGAGCACTGGCTGCTCTTCCAGAGGATCCGGGGTCAAGTCCCAGCACCCACATGGGAGCTCACAACTGTCTATAACTCCAATTCCAGGGGATCCGACACTCTCACACAGACAAATATGCAATAAAATAAATAAATAAAATATTTTAAAAAAAAGAAAAGGAAAAAACCATGGAGACAGGAAAGAAGGTTGTGGGAGGGAGCAGGGAGCAGTGGAAACAGATCTCCTCACTTCATTTGTGCTCACCCCCAACCTCCTCACCATCCCCCCTCTGCCCCACCCTGCTGGCCAGGCTGGCTTTGAATCCCAAATGCTCATCTCAATGATCCTCCACCCTCAGCTTCCTGAGTAGCTGGGACTACAGGTGCCGTCCCACTTCTGGAAGCCTACGAGGTTAAAGGTATTCCTTATGAGGCTGTGCTGGGGAACACACGGCATCATGTGTTTACAAAGACCAGAGAATGTGCAAAGCCAAGAGTGGCCCATGGTGAACTGTGGACTCTAGTGAGTATGACGTGTCCATCACCGAGTGTGGAGGGAGGGAGTGGGTAGGAACTCTGTGCTTTTCCTTCAACTTTGCTATCCGTCCGAAAATATCAAGTCTGTTCGTTTAAAGTAAGTTGAAGGTGGAAACCGCACGGCTTAGAGCTGCGGCTAAAAGCGATGCTGAAGGACTAGGGCAGAAATGAAACAGAATGTAGACATCTGTCCAGCCAACATGAACAGTAGCAGAAAAGGGGAAAAAAAAAACCCATAAAACCCGAGATCAGCAAAAAGCAAGCACCCTCAAGTCCAAGTCTGTATAACTCAATGGTACGACCACTCCATGGTATGGTTAATGGGAAGGCTTTTATTATAAACAGCAGGGAGAGAAGTGTCGGAGGCATCTGGAAGAGTCCAGAGCAGGGAGAGAAAGCTATAGACTGAACATGGCCGGCAGAAGGAGGGGAGGAGGCACTGAGATAGGGATAGTGAGGGCAAAAGAGATGACCAGAGAGCAGAGCTGAAATAACGGGGTTCTAAGAGAACTGAGTCACTGGCAGGAGGGAGGTCCATGAACTGGAGGAGTTCAGGGTAGGAGGCAGGGTGAGAAGAACTGAGAGAAGCCAGGATGCTAGTGTGGACTCTGACATGTGTAACAGGTGCTGGTGATACAGAGGAAGCCTGGAGTCAGCATGAGCTTTGGTAGGCTAATAGGCACCACAGACAGCCATTTGTCCCTTCTGCCGGTGATAAGGGAACTGGCTCCTTTGGTAGAGGGAAGAGCTTCACGAGTTCCTAAGGAATGCTGGCTTTTATCTAACTGCCAAAATACAGGGAAATGCAGTTTCCTTTGGACCTGACAAAGTCAACCCTAGCCTCATCAATAGATGTATTCAATGAGTGTTCAAGGACAGCATGGCCAGTTCCAGGCCAACCAGGGCTACAGTGAGACCTGCAGACAGCCAGACGGCCAGGCAACCAGCCAGTCAGCAAAGTAACCTTCCTAGTATATATATTTAAAAGTTATTTTATTATTTTGTATGTATGGGTGCTTTACCTACATGTATATCTATGCACCCAATGCATGCAGTACCTCCAAAAGCCAGAAGAGGACACCAGATCCCCTGAGTTACAGGTGGTTGAGAGCTGCCAGGTGGATGCTGGGAATTGTACTCAGGTCATCTGGAAGAGTAGCCAGTAGTCTTAACCACTGAGTTGTCTCTCCAGCCCCAACAAGACAGATATTAAGAGGCCAAAATGATTGGAATGCAGGGCCTAAAACCGTATCTCCCAACACATGACTTGTCTCCATTGGCAAATCCTAGACTTTTATTACAGAACCATTACTAAAGAATCAAGCAGTGTTCACAAGATATGGCCAACATACATATGTTCTGATTGGGTTTGCAACCAATTAGAAATATCATTTATAGTAAAACCTGGGAACAAAAAATAATTAGGAGTAAATGTGTTTATTTTTTTAAGATATGCAGAATGCCTATCTTGGAAAAACTTGGTGATGCCAGTGTCCCCCCAAATCTACCAATATGAGAAGGCTGAGAGCCTTCATAATCAATGCCATAGATCCTCTCTTACATTTTTTTTTGAAATTGACAATGGAGAAAATATTTCAGTCACCTAAATCAACCCGAAAGGAGACATGCATGAGAGTCACCCTACCTGGTGTCAAGAATCCATACCATGTAGCTAGCTTGGTACTGATGCCAATGCTAAGTACCAGGGTGGCAGATGGGAAAAGAAAGCTTGGGAAAGGAGCAGATGTGAGGTTATGCTTCAGAAGTGAGCCGTATCAGGGGAGGGAGGGAGGGGGAGAGAGTGAGAGAGAGAGAGACACACAGAGAGAGAGAGAGAGAGAGAGAGAGAGAGAGAGAGAGAGAGAGAGAGTGATTCATGACTATGGGGGAGGGGCAAGATCTGACAGTCTCAGGGTAGGAGAGCAGGGGGGAGGGGGGGCCGGACTCAGACGAGGCTGCATGATGGGGCTGAGGGAGAAGAAAGAGACTTCCTTTCAGAGCCTGAGATGAGCCGCATTGGGAGAGACAGCTGTCAATCATAGCCTGTAGAGGGCCTGAAGGGAGCAATGTAACCTTAAATTCCCCAGAAACAACAAAAATTCTTTACTTCTGCAGGTTTTTAGTCAGTGGCGGAAGCTCCCTGTCCTGTGATGTAGCCAGGTCTAGTCACCATTGCCAAAGGCCGGGGCAGGCACTGGGCAGGACGCTAAACTTACCTTACAATCACAAGGGAAGAGAGGCTGGGCTTGTTTCTCCCACTAATACCAGAGTGCTCTGAACCACTGCCAGCAGGAGCTTGCCAGGTCTTTCTCACAAGGGATGGGGGTGACGCCGTACCTGAGTGTCTTAAAGCAACAGGTCCGTGACCTAACTGATGGTCAGAGCAGACAGATGGACAGAGCAAGCACAGAGCCGAGTCTAGAAGGAGATGTGTGCTGAGTGGAAGTCTGTCTGCACAAAGGTGCCAATGGGTCCAGAGCAAGAACAGTCTCTCAGCAGCAAGTCTGGCGGTCACAGCCCAGGTGCACTTAGGAAGAAGGATGGACGGTGGGCCCTATGTAAACTGATTCGAAATGGATCACAGCTTAAAACAAAAGCTGAGAGTTTCCCTTCTGAAAACGCGTCCTGAGAGAAGATGAAGGACGTACCAAACATGAAAGAAAACGTGTCACTTCCAATGTTATCCAGTTTGCCTCCTCTGCTTCTTTGATGACCTCATTAAGAGCATGAAAAAGGAGCTGGTGGTGGCCACAGATGCGTGTGTGCGTGTGAGTGTGCGTGTGCGTGTGTGTGTGTGTGTGTGTGTGTGTGTAAAACACAAGCCAGGATCTGAGAAAACCAGTTATGTGTGACAGATGAAAACCACCCAGATTACAGTTTCCGACAGCAAGCCATAATAAAGCCATAGCACACACCAGTTTAGAAAGGGGTCATGGGGCTGGAGAGATGGCTCAGAGGTTAAGAACACAGGCTGTTCTTCCAGAGGTCCTGAGTTCAATTCCCAGCACCCATATGGTGGCTCACAACCATCTGCAATGAGATCTGGCTCCCTCTTCTGGTCTGCAGGGATACATGCAAACAGAACACTGTATACATAATAAATAAATAAATAAATCTTTAAAAAAAAAAGGGGGGGGTCAAAATGCTTAGAACACGCTTCACCAAATAAGATATCCAAATGGCCAATAAGTATATAAAACCCCTATACTGACAAATAGCCTGGGAAGTACAAATGGAAACTGCATTGAGATGTGATGGATCTCACACCTACTTCAGTGTTTCATAGTCTGAGACCCACAGACCAGGGCTGGGTGTCTGTGAAAGGAGTTGGCTGATCCTGGGTGCCGCTGTGACTGTGCACAACAGAGCTGCATCTGCCTACAGCTGTCACTTCCTCATGCACTCACCGCCCTTCTTTGCCTCAGTTTCCCCTCCCTCCAAGGACTTCCTGAGATCACGTCAAATAACGCTGGGAGAGCGTAGCTCCATTTCCAGGCACGTGGGAGGCTAACCCGCTTATGAAGCACACTCTTGCTCCCAGGCTGTACCCAGGATGCAATGTCAGCAAGCAAGTCCACAGTGAGACCTTCGCAGCGATCACAGTGGCTGAGCCCCACATTAGAAGTGACCCCCATGTCCACCCATAAGGGCTTAGAGAGCAAGCGTGCTCAGCAGCACAGAGTGGCCAAAGGCCGGTGGATTGGAAACTGTGACACTGAGCCAGAGAGTCCACACATCGAGGTGGTCAGCACATAGTAGGACTCTGTATTGGTGGCACTAGGGTTGGTACAGAGGGCAGTTGGACCATGCACGCCCCGAAGCCCTGAGCAGTGTTCAGGTGCCAGTGATGTTCTCAACCAAAGGAAACGCTGCGGTCAGCACACACATTCTGGAGGCCTCTGCCCTGCTGCTTGCCACCCACGTCTCTGGCAGGGGCACGCTGCTGCCCTAGCTGGCTAGACTGCCCCGAGGAGAAGTGTGAGCATGCAATTCCGGGAACAGTTATTTTGCATTTTATACACTGCACCCCGTTTGTTTTTAAAAATAATGCAGGCAAGGATGACGAAGGCTCCGCTTCTGAAGCTTAAAAGCCTGAATGCTTTGGGCTGAAATCGCACTAAATATAGAAAATATTATTAAGAAGCATTATTATTGCTCACAAACAACACATCTGCGCTCAATTCTGAGCAGTAGCTTGGCTTCCGCGCAAAATCAGAGCCCACACAACGTGTGTCAGTTTGGCCCTGAGGTAGTGTCCCTGTGCCATTAAAATCCCGCAGCTTTGTTGAGACAAGGCTTTGCCCATTGGACAATGCCCTCGGGGTTACTTAAAATGATAGCTACCATTTATTGAGTGTTGCTAAGTGGCAGGCCCTCGCTAAGCATTTTGCATAAATTACATCATTTACCCTCTGAAGAACCCTGCTGAGGTGTCTATTTTAATTCGTATTCTGCACAGGAAATGGAAGCTCACGGGGCAGCTAGAGAGTTTTCCTAAGGCCACTTCAGCCAGCTGGCAGATGAATGCAGCTTCGAATGGCCCTTTATTCTTGGATTCCTATTTTCAAGCCCAAAGCTCTAAGTCTGGGCTCCACAAAAGTGATCCACAGATCACTTAGGGGAGGTTATCCAGCAAGTCCTCTAAGGGAAGGGGGTAGGGGGCGGATACTGAGGCATATTCATGAGGAAGTGACCACTGTGGACAGGTGAAGATCAGTGCCCTGGGGTCCCTTTGGGCAAATTCACTGGTGACGTCAGAAGACTGTCCCCTGTGAGACAGCTGTCTGGGGTGGTCACTCTTCCAGCACTCCTGGTCTTCACTGAACAGAGGAAGTCCTCAGGGAGGAGGGACACAGGGTTGGAGAAGGGTGCCCCTGTGTGGGGTTGAGAACCACCCACTGAGATCCGGGGACTTGAAGGATAGGCTGGCCTGTTGTACCCACGGCATCTCCAATGCTCTGCAGTGAACCCTCAGTACAGTTCTCAGGCCCTTCCCCTCAGGGTTGTTAGACGTCTAAAAAGACCGAGACTGGTTTACTCACTGCCTCTCCAAACAGTTCAATGCAGCAACCACACAAAAATATGCATAAAAATTCAGAGCAGTATCGCTCACAATAGATACAGCTCTCAGGTATGTCCCCGGATGAATGGGGTCAGAATGTGGACCAGTCCACAAGAGGCAGTGCCACTCATCCCTAAAAGGAATGGAAGCAGCTTCATGCCACATGTGTGGACTCTATGCTCACTGCAAGACACGTCCCCAAATGCCACAGTGGCGTATCTGAAACACTAGGAATGGGCAAATCTATAGATGCAAAGCAGCCTAGAGGCTGCCAGGGCCTGGGAAGGGAGGGGTGTGGAAATGGAGATTCCGGGCCCACAGGTGTGGGGTTTCCATCTGGGGTGATGGAAACATTTGGCAATAAACAGTGGCAATGGGTGCACAATGAAATACACGCAGACAAAACGGCTCCACTGCACGCTGAATTGTGGATGAAACAGCATGCAAATTATGCCTCGAGCAAACAGGAAAGCCGAATGCAAATTCCTGAGGGATCTCCCTCATCTTCTGTCTTCTAAGACAGGTAGGTAACACACACTGAGCTGGCAGGATTGCTTCCTTTGGTCCACATGGACCTGGCAGAATGCTTGGTCTGGCAGTGCCTGGGGTTCCACGGATGCTCCACGGACACTCCTGAAACCTACCCAGCGGTACTTTCTGGGGCTCTGAGGCCTCTGTGAGTTCACTCAGACACTAAGCACACTGTGTATGGGAGCAGGTGCAGGGTGAAGTTTCATTCTCATGGACACCAGTAGCACATGTGGCAAGGCACACATGGACACACATCTCCCTGGGTCTCCAGCAAAGGCCCCCGTCTACTCTCCACAAAGAAGGGGGCAGGTGTGTGCCTGTGGACAGGCTGCCTGTCCCCAACGGGAATTCTGAGCACTATCTACCGCTGGTTACCTGTCACCTGTGCTCTGCCCTCTGTCCTTTGGAAACAGTGGTGGCAATAAAGCTGCTGTAAACAAGGTCCTGGACTCCCCTGTACTCTATCTTGGAGGCAGAGCATTCCAACGATACCCAGTGGAGCTGGCGGCATGTGCCGATGTAAAGGACTCCATGGGTCCTGCCTCAACCCGCTGGACACCAGGCTGGCAGAGTGGCTACACAGGCCTGTCCTGGGCTCCAGGGAAATGCTGAGAAACGGAGGAGGCCATGGAGAACCCACAAGCACTCTGCAGGGCCATTTCTGGTTCAGAAATTGAAGGTACCGTCCCCAGGTTCGGTGTGACTCGGTCAACAGCTGCTGGGTCTTGAGAAAGCCACGGGCACACAGCTCTTCCAGGGGACACAGGGCCACTGCAGGACCCATCAGCTTGGGAAAGTCAGACGCATTTTGCTTTGTATCTGGCTCTGGACAAGAAGTGAAGCAAGACTTTGACCCAGCGTGACTACTGTGCGGTGGGTGTGGCGGCCACAGCGTTGGCCTTCACCCGAGGGCAGCTCAGACTAGTGGGAACTGCTTTTCATGGGACCACATAGTGGTCCTTTCTCTACGGGTCTGAGGTCTCAGGACTGACATGTGGCTACTATTCTGACATGCATGTCTCTCTCAGGCAGGCATGCTGTAATGGGCTGTCAACCGCAAGAGTATATATATATATTGCCATTTAGAAACATCTGAGTCTGAGCTGCTTAATAAAAATACAACTGACAATGGACGGTCTTCCAAAAGAATGGTCACCATCAACATAAAACAGGCATATGAGAGCCTGTCCCACAGCTTCTGTAGCAGCTAGTAACTTCATTTCCCTCATAAAAGGAGAAGCCATCTAGAAGCAGGACTGTGCTCTGGGGCTAGGCGAAAGGATTTCCTCCCTTTCTCTCTTCTTCCTGCCTTCCTTTCTTATTTTTCAGAAGGTCTGTGTGGCCCAGCCTCATCTTGAAATCTCATGCTCAGGCCGTCTCCTTTCCAGCATCCTGAGCAGCTGGGTAAACACCAACTTCATGTTCACAGAGGTTGCCACATCTGCAGAGAAGCCAGTCTGGCTTCCCTGGCTCAACCCAGCAGGGGCTGTTTATGGCTCTAAAGAAGTCTCTGCGGCTCCTGTGGTCAAGACTGGCCTGTCCTTTCTTCTGAAGTCATGGTAGCTCTTGAGGACGCTCCTCTCTGGGCTGTCTCCTGGGTATTTAATTACTGAACAGCAGAATTTGGTGTCTTTTTGCAAGGCACAATTCTGCAGGTCCAGTGGGGGGCATTCTCTGACACTTGGCAGGAAGGTCCCCTAGGAAGGGCAGGTAGGGGCCGCGCTGCTGCAGGCCAGAGCCTGAACCAGAATTCCACTTCCTATCCTGAGTTCTTACGCTGTGGTGAGTGTGGCTTGCGTGTTGAGGGGCAAATGGAGCTGCTGACAGGCCACAGGCCCAAGGCTGTCTGGCTGGATGAACTACTGGCCCTGGTCAAAGGCTGGGTCTAGGGTAGAGGTGTGGTGGGAGTTGGTGGAGTAGAAGAATCAAGAATGCCTGAGAACCAGCTCCAAGGGTCTTCTGAGCCCCTTTTCTGCCCTTAGGCTTCAGCTGTCTCCGGGACATCAGCTTTGCCCTCAAAGAGAAAGTGGGATGTGGATACATTGGAAAAGAATGGGTACCTACCACCCAGTGTCTGTCAGTGTGACCAGGAACATGACTGAGAAGAGGACACCAACCCACGAGGGAGGTGCTGATGCCTCTGAGGGGAGGGGACAGACAGTGCCTTTAGAGCCGGGTACCTTCTTCCTGCAGAGCTCACATGGCACTCCCAGGCTGGTCTGGGGGGCAGAGCAGACCCAAACGTGGCCCCGATTTCCCCTGGTTGCTTCTGTCCAAGAGCAGAGTCCTGTCCTTTGTGTTGAGCAGAAGTTTAGGCACAGCCCTGCAGTTGCATCCTTGCTGTGGGCCACCCCCACCCTGCTGGCATTCTCGGGGAAGCCACACTCCCAGGCTGCTCTCTCACTTCAAGAGTGCTCACGCTCATGGCGTACAGTGGCGTTATCTGGTTCTGTCTCACCCTGGTCCGTTGGGAGGACACATCCTTCGCTGTGCGTTCACTCTGACATCACGAAGCTGTGGTGTACAGACAGGCCTTGGTCCTCTGCAGCACTGTCTATTTCTCAAAGTCCTTTGCCACTCTCACGCCCCCAGATGTGGGAAGCGCTTCAGCAGCACTGGCCCAGCTGCTCACATGTGCGTCTATCCCGGTCCTCCACAAACCCTCCAGGGAGCTCGGTTCTTACATCCCAGGGATTTCGCTTACACTCAGCTCTAACTTTTGTTAATGAGTCAGAACCTAATTCCCACCAGTCCTGGTTTGGCTCCAAAGTTACACAAACATTCCATTTTCTGAGTAAGTATCAGGATTGGCTTTTCTAGCACAAAAAACATTTATATTATTACAAACTAAAAGATCCCGAAAACTGATATTTAAACTTTTTTTTTGTAGTGGTAGGAATTGAACCCAGGACCTCATGCAAGCTGTCCACTAAACTACAACCTCTCACACACGCAAATCCATTTCTATAGCACTAAGAGGAAATAGTGATAAAGTTACCAAACAACATTCAAAAGCCTTTCACCAGCAACTAAGACCCTGAGAGACACTCCAGGAAACCCAGTAAGTGCAGAAATTCTGCATGAAAGAGACCATGAAACATTAGTAACATGTTAATTCTTCCCAAATTATTCAGCGTATTTAATAAAATTCTGAGTAGCCTTTTGGTTTTTTTTTTTTTTTTTGTCAGCAACTAACAGATTTACTCCAAAAATTATTTCAAAGTATAAACTCAGTGTCAATTTTGGAAAAGACAAAAGAAAAAAAGAGGGTTGCGTCCATCTGTCCGCAAGACTTGCCAACAGTCCACAGTCACTGGCCTGCGTTCATGGTCAGGACAGATGTGTGTGCTGAGGGACCAGGAGGCTGGGTCCATGTAAAGACACACATGTGTGGCTGGCTGGTTTTGCACAAAGGGGCCATGGTGACTGTACAGAGCCATCTTTTCATTAATGGTGCTGGAGTAAAGAAATCCCCATATGGAAAGAAAAACAAGCCTCAACTCCTTACTTGGCAGACTAGACTAAGCATCCCACTGCCTCAGGAGAGAAGGAAGTACCGTGTGGTGTAGCGGAAGAGTCATGAAGACACAGTGCCCCACGATCCCTCTCCTAACCCCCAGTTGCAGCTGATCATGAGAAAGACACCAGACAGAGCCAGGCGAGCTGGCTCCTACTTGTAATCCTAGCACTTGGGAAGCTGAGGTTGGAGGATTGCCACGAGTTTGAGGCCAGCCTGATGCTCTGTAGTGAGTTCCAGGCTAGCCTGGGCTATAGAGACTCTGCCTCAAACAAACAAAAATAAATAAAGAAATAAGTAAATAAAGACACACACACACACACACACACACACACACACACACACACACACAGTAACCAAGTAGGGGTTACTAAATAGATGATTCACAGCCCTGCCATGGAAGTCTGAGAACTGGGAGTCCCCATGCCTCAATGCAGTGTGGGACAGTGGTTAGATCCTGGCACAGATAAAGGACACCAGGGGAAGCCATGTTGAAATCCATGCAGAGAATGGGGTTTAGTTAGTAATGTAAAAGTAAAATAACTTTCTGCTCAGAGGAGGCCTGATTCATTTCTTATAATAAAACTATTTATGCCGGGCGGTGGTGGTGCACGCCTTTAATCCCAGCACTTGGGAGGCAGAGGCAGGTGGATCTCTGTGAGTTCGAGGCCAGCCTGGTCTCCAAATTGAGTTCCAGGAAAGGCGCAAAGCTACACAGAGAAACCCTGTCTCAAAAAACCAAAAAAAAAAAAAAAAAAAAAAAAAAAAAAAACAAACCAAAAAACTATTTATGCTACAAGAAGTTAGAATAACATCTACTGTCCAGAGAACTGTGTGACAGTTTATATGAGGAATGCCTCAAACACAAAATGTGCTAAAAACAACTGGTACCCCTGTGACGTCACAGACTCCGACACACTGTTGCACATACCACTCGCTCTCTGTGGGCACTTCAAAATCCACCCTGTAGCACCAATCTCCCCGAGACCTGAACTGAACTTCACAAAAGCAAGCCGACTTCAACTCCATCTCATGCATACACAAAGCTCAACTCCAAATCTGTCCTGTGGGCTTGGATGCAGCCTGGTGGTAGGATGCTTGCCCAGCATGCACAAGGCCCTGGGCTTCGCACTACCCTGCAGAAAAACAACAAAAACTAAGAAAACAAGCAAACAAAAACAAATCCCTATGGAACTAAATATACAAACTAAAACTATAAAACTTCTAGAAAAAAAACTTCCCAGCCAGGAGGTAAAATCAGGGGCAGGGGGAAGAGCTGGATCCTGGTTCAATTCCCAGAACCCACATAGTGGCTCACACTGTCTGTAACCCCAGTTCCAGAGGACTGATGCCCTCTTCTGGCTTCTGAGTGCACTGCACGCATGTGGTACACATACATGCACGCAGGCAAGATACCCATATACATACACATTTAAAAAAATAAAAATAAAGGCCGGGCGTTGGTGGCGCATGCCTTTAATCCCAACACTGGGGAGGCAGAGGCAGGCGGATCTCTGTGAGTTCGAGGCCAGCCTGGGCTACCAAGTGAGCTCCAGGAAAGGCGCAAAGCTACACAGAGAAACCCTGTCTCGAAAAACCAAAAATAAATAAATAAATAAATAAATAAAAATAAAAATAAAAATAAATAAAAATCTAAAAAAAACCTTTTTCAAAATTTAAAGCTTTTATGTGGTACAAGCCTGTGACTCCAGAACTGGGGAAGTGAGGAAAACAAGTCTCTGAGTTCAAGGCCATTGTGGACGACACAGTGAGACCCTGACTCAAAAGACCAAAATCCAGAAACGTGGTTCAGTTGTGGGATGCTTGCTTAGCCTGTATGAGTCCCTGGGTTTCACTCTCAGCACCAAAAGTAACAACACCAAAATCAAATAAACCAAACAAGCCTATCTGATCCTTGAAATCCACCAATCAGGAGATGAAAAGGATGCTTTGGACAAAGGAAGCATTTAGCGTATTTCTGACAAAGGGTGTGTGTGATGGTGTGTGAACTGCCAAGCTGACAGAATCTAGGATCACCTGGGAGACAGGTCTCTTGATTACATAAACAGAGGCGGAAAGACACATTTTAACTGTGGGCAGGACTGTTCCCTGGGCAGGAGATTCTGCACCCTGGGGAAACGGAGCCTGGCACCGGCAAGCATACGCTCATTACTCCGCTCCCCGCCGTGGCTATGATGTGACCAGCTACTTCAAGCTCCCGCTGCCTTGACATCCCCACCATGACGGACTGTGTAACCTTGAACTGTGAGCTGAAAGAAACCCTTCCTCCTGCGATCGCTTTTGTCAGGGTGGCTTATCGGGGCAACAGGAATAGATTCTAAGCGTGAATCTTCATGACATCGCATCAAAAAGGCTTCACAGCTCCATAAGCACAGGAGCAGCAACTAAGAGTTACCCAAGAACTGACCAGAGAGGTGTCCTAAGAGGAATATAAAACAGACACCTCAAAGACACTCACGGTCAGTACTCGTTAGGGAATCCGTAAATTAAAACCTCGGCACACTCCACTTCCGCAGCCATCGGAATGAGCGTACAAAATGCTGACAGTACAAAGTGCTGAGAAGCGAGCCAGCTCAAGTAGGAACTGGAAGTCCAATATGGCACAGCCAAGGGTTTTGATGGAGCTAAACTTATACTTTACCTCATGACCCCATGATCTCGCTCAAGCCCCACCCCCTCCTCTTTCACTCACAGCAGCTTGATTCATAAAAAATGACCCAAATGTCCATTCAGAAATGAAGATCATAGGGTGTGGGACGACCGTGAGCAACCAACAGGCCCGGTGGGCAGTGCTCACGACACCAGTGGGTCTCAGGAGCATCGGGCTGAGTCACCCCCTGGGTCATTTCTTCCTGTGTGAAACTCTGGAAGGGGGCTGGGGAGATGGCTTTCTGTGAAGCCTGAGGACCCGAGTCTCATTCCCAGAACCCACACAAAGAGCTGGTGTGACGGCACATGCATGTAATCCAGCACTGGAGAGGCAGAGACAGGAGGATCCCTGGGGTTCACTGGTCAGCCAGCCTAGCCTAGTCAGTAAGACCCAGGAGAATGACAGACCTGTCTCAAAATACAAGATGGATGCTCCTGAGGAAGGACATGACAGGAGATTGATGTCTGGTTTCTCTATGTATGCACATAACCACGAATAAGAAAGATTTATATCCCTCCCCCTAACACCTCATCCGAACTCTGGGAAACACATCTATAGGATGGTCTCCAAAAGTAAGCCAGCTGTTGACCGAGGTAAAGTGACATGAGAGGATGTCCATGGGAACCTCGATTTCATCGATGCTGACAGCAGCGTGCAGAGTCTTCAAAATGCATCCAGGTGTGCGCTTAAATGGGAGCACTTTATTATGCAGAAATCCCACACAAATGGAAGTGGTTTTAAAAGTCCAAAAGGAAACAGGAGTTTTACAAAATCCCATGCCTGGCTGAAGCACCTTGCTGAAGCACCTTGGGAAACCTGGTGACTTGGCAGCTCACAGGAATGGAAACGGGTGGGGCCTGGGAACTGAGGTAGACTGAGGTGGAATGACACCCAGTATCTACCATGTTCTCTGGGTCAGGGTGGGAACTCGGAAGAGGGGGAACCTGGACAAGAACATGAGGTTTCTGCAGTGGGAGCAGTCTGCAGAATTGAACACTTAACCAATATGCATTCCATCACAGGGAAAGGCTGGAACCTTGTCTCTGTCTCTGTCTCTCTGTCTCTCTGTCTTTCTGTCTCTGTCTGTCTGTTTGTCTGTCTGTCTCTCTTTCTGTCTCTGTCTCATTATTTAAAATGTGATAACAGGGCCTTACCAGATAGTTGCTTGACGGCCACAGGTCTCACCTTGTAGGGAGTTCTGCAAGAGAAGAGAAGGCCGTAGTGAGTGGCTGCTGCCAGGAATAAGTGATCCTTGAGGTGCATAACAATTTAGCGTGGTGATTTGTTTTCTTTTTCTGTGGTGGTGCTGGAGATGGAACACTCTAAGCTCAGGCTTGGCCACTGAATTACGCCTCAACGCTCCTTCCCCCAACCTGGCTGTTCTGAGTTATCTCATTCAGATTTTAAAAATCATATCGCAGCCAGGCAGCGATGGCGCACGCCTTTAATCCCAGCACTCGGGAGGCAAAGGCAGGTGGATCTCTGTGAGTTCAAAGCCAACCTGGTCTACAGAGCAAGTTCCAGGACAGGCACCAAAACTACACAGAGAAACCCTGTAGGAAAAACAAAACAAAAAAACCATATCGTTTAACAAGTTCCTTTATAATGTTCATATTTGATTAATGAAGCAAACTTCTGTCATTGATATGAACCAAAGATACAGTATCAAGTGGGACCAAAGGACTCTGACATTCCTTGCCTAAACCTATCCCAAACCAGTGCAAACTGGCTCCCTCTTGTTTCTGCTGGAGCTCACAGGACTGTACTGGAGCCGCTGACCCTGTCGGAAACACACCCCATTATTCAGCAGCCTGTTTGAAGCTGTGCAGAGGACACTGGCTATTCTGAAGGCAGGGAAAGGCTCTCCACTGATGTAAGGACCTCTAGCTGGAGCGCGAACAGGCTTCTGAGACCAGTGGAAAGCGGGCGAAGGTGGGCAAGGTCCAGGGCTAAGAGCCAACCTCAGGAGATTGGTTGATTGGTTGGTTTTTTTTAACCCCGCAGTTTAGCAGAAGTTATAACTTGCTAGCAAGAGCACTAGAAGGGAGAGAGACAGCCCTCAGAGGTGCTGCTAGCTGGCTGTGTGCTAGTAACACAGGTGAAAGTTAGGAAGCCACGAGTCAAGATGAGCCATCAGGGTCCAGGGACCCTCAGACCTGCTGTTCTGAGAGCCCACTGTGGTAGGAGCTGGCAGTGAACGAGGGCCAAATGCTCCTCCTGTGGGCAATGATGTCCCATGTTCAAGTGTGGGTTTCTGAAGGAACAGGTGTTCTGTGACAGAAATAGTTACAGTGTCTGTCTTTAGGATGGGCGACCCATTCGTTATCCAGTGTTTGGGGCTGAATGTAACCTACAAGCAAATGCCACTGGCCAGAGATGAGGAGGGCCCAGACAGAGAGTGTAAGACACTCAGACCTCAGGCAGAGCTTCCTGGCTCCATTCCACAGCCTCTCGCTTAGCCTTGCCTCCTGGTTCTCAGATCCTCTCAGCTCAGTTCTGTAGAGCTTGTGACGTATCTTCTGGGACTGAATAAACTCTTGGCTCCATCGGAATTGAGTTACGGTTTCCTCCCTCTCTTCCTCGATGCTGTTAATATAATGTAAATGACATAACCCCTTCCCCCTCTGGAGCTGATAAATGGCCTTGGAAGTCCAAGGCCTGTCTGTTCTGCAGTCTAACTGCCTGGGCACTGGCCTTCTTTTATGATGCTTGGGGAAGGCAGCAGCCTGGCGCCAGCTGGCCATCCAGAGGGCATGTGTGCTGAGCAGAGGGATGGCTGCACAGCCCTCCTTGCTGGGGCCTGGTTGCTTTACCCAGCAGAAAGCTGCGTGTCTCACAACTTGGCTAAAATTGGAAACCAAAGATGTGTTTGTGTTATGTCAGAAATGTGAGGTGTCAGTTCTGGGTCCCTCCTCTCTCCATATGCTGTGCCATATGCCCCCCTCTCCTCACACCAGCTAAGCATCTGTTCCTCTTCCCCGGCAAGAGAGTAAGGGCAGGGTCCAAGAGGCAGCACTGAGAGCTGGACACTGCCAAACCTAGAACATTCCTTGGTCAGAGAAAGGAGCCAGATGGGAAAAAGCCCTCTGAGGGCAAACCTGTAGCTCCATTTGGACAGATTCCAATACGTCTGTTCTCACTTATTGGTCCTGAGGAACAGGCCACTCACTTATCATGTCTTGCCAGCTCCAAATGAGAGCAGAAGCTGATTGGCCTTCCATCTTGCCACTGTGATTTGGGGTTTAAAACAGGTGCAGAAAAAAAACAGCAAGAAAGCATGAGCAGTGAGAAATGGAGACAGCCACCCATTTGACCAGGATGGAGGTGGCTGGTTAGAAACCTCTGAGACTTGGGGAGTCATGGAAAATCCATCCTATGAACAGGACACAGGAAGGCTCCAAATGTGGGGATGAGACCTGGCACCTTCAGCCCAATCCCTCCCACCAGTGGGAGGCTGAGACAGGAGGAGGGGACCTTGCACAAGCTGAACAGTTGCATGGTCTTCAGAGGTGGGGACAGTTAAAACATAGACACAGACAGCACATGTGGCCACCTGGAATGGCGGGGAGGGGTGGGACTGTGCTTGTGGGGCAGTGGGGGGGGGGAGGGGGTCACACAGACCAGAGAGTCTATCCTGTACCCTCTGAGAATGGTACCAGCTGGGATCAGAGGACAGAATGTTCTGACACAAGCCCACACCTACGTCTAGAGCAGTTTCAGCGGCCCCCCTCAGCAGGTGCATCTCACCCCAGGCTACACTCTAGAACCCTTTGCAGAGCTTTACAAAGATCTGGATCAATCATTCATAGAGGAGCCTGTGAGTCAACCAGGTCCCTTTAAAAGATGTTGCTAAAGCCAGGTATGGTGGCACACGCCTTTAATCCCAGCACTAGGGAGGCAGAGGCAGGCGGACCTCTGTGAGTTCGAGGCCAGCCTGGTCTACACAGAGTTCCAGGACAGGCTCCAAAGCTACAGAGAAACCCTGTCTCAAAAATCAAACAAGCAAGCAAACAAACGAAAAGATGTTTAGTTTTAATGCACAGCAAGGGCTGAAAGCCACTGTTCAGCTGACCTGGTCTCTACTGAGCCACCAGTGTGGGCGAGGGGATGCATGTCTTCAGGACAGACAGGCATGTCAAAGCACAAACAGGCATGCCTCTAGGTCAGGCACCCCCATGGAGACCAGGATGGGGAATATCCAGACCACACATGTCATGATGCACATGGAGCCTTCAGCAACCACTCGAGACTCTGACAATCCCTTCCCAGAACACAGGCTCAGGTCAAGAGTCTGTTCTGGTGGAGGAGTGGGATGAAGCAAGGGGGAGACGGAAGCGCAGGAGAATGTGGAGGCCCCGGAGACAGCACACTTACACCTCATCAAGTGTTGTCCACCACGCCTATGCCTGCTACTTCCCCATCTCCACGCATCCATCCACACAGACACCACCCGGATACCTAACCCACAGCGTGTGGCTACCACCAGACCGAGGTCATTTAGGTCTAAGCCCACAAATGTATTGTTCACGTCCCTGCCTCACCCAGCCTTCTGTATACCTTGCTCCATCTTCCACATCCACACCCCTGTAACCCCAACACAGCACCAGACACCTGTCCAACCACATGCGTCTCCATCCCTCTCTGCATCTAAGAGGTAGTTTCCAGCATCCCACAGTGCAGTGTTTGTTCTGGACATTTGGATACACATGTGCGTGCGTGCGTTTGTGTGTGTATGTGATATGTGGAAGTTGGAGGGCAATGGGTTCTGGGTTTGAACTCATGTCATTAGGCTTTGACTTAAACGCCTCACCAGCTGGATCACCCCGCCAACCCCAGAAGCTGCATTTTAAGTTCTCTGTTTGGCTGAATCGCCCATATGACATGGAGACTACTAGGGACTTTCTAGGCCACCTGGGAAAGTGGCATCACTGACTCAAAGGATCTGTTCCATGTCCTCCCTGAGGGTACAGATAACTGGCTCCAGCTATCCTACTCATTTCAAAGGTAGCCACTGGCCACCCTTGACCTTCTGTGCCTCAGCCTCCTTCCTCCTATGCACAGAATTTTCCAGCAAGGGCTTAAGTGGGGAGACAGGGTCCCCAGGAAGCCCTAGTTCTCCCAGAAGGATCCCTCAGGCTGGAGCTATGCTCCTCGCCTAATTCCCGTTCTTCAGCTTTCCTGTCTGCACACGGCCTCCTCACAGGGCCCCTCTGGAGAACGGAGCATGGTTTCCCAAGAAGGAAAGAGTGAACCAAGCTTCCTCCTCCTCCTGCTTCCCATCTGCCTCTTCCCCTCTCCGCTCAAACTTCACACTTTGCAGCAGTAGTAAACAAAACCAAACTGCAAACTCCTGGCACACAGCACCCCAGGAAGAGATGCTTACCGCTCTGAGTTCGCAGGCATGGTGGGATCGATGGAGACCATGGCGTCATCCGTGGTCAGAAGGGAGATGGTGGTGTTCCTGCAAAACACTCAGGTCAGTACTGCCCCCTCTGTACACTTGGCATACGGGCCTCACGTGGCAGAGCCCAGAGGTACCAGGCTCTGAGAACTGGGGACCACGTGTCCTCGGCTAAGGGAAGGCAAGGGCAGCAGGCTGTTCCCCACCCTCCCTTGGCAAATCAAGTGGAAAGGGTAAGTGTATTCATAGAGCCTGCCAACTTTTAAATAATTTAAAGTGGGAATTGGAGCAAGGCTAATTTATTGAGTTGGGAGATTAAGGAAGCTGCGGTGCCCCCCAAAACTAACATCAATCTGAGACAGGAATCATTGTTTGCTTATCTCGCTGCTCTGGACCCTGGGAGAGAGTCCCCTGAGCCGGTCCCAATTCTTTCTCACAAGCGGACTTAAGTGGTGAAAACCAATTTCCTCCCCAGCTTCTCATCTTTGGAGCTTCTGATGAGCTGTGATCCTCAACTCATGTAAATGTATATTATTATTATTATTATTATTATTATTATTATTATTATTATTATTGTATTTTAATTTGTGTGTCTAAGGATAAGTGCATGCTTGTGTGGGTGCATGAGGTCAGAGGTCAACCTCTATGGCATTCCTCGGGTGCCATCCACCTTGAATTTTGAGACAGGGTCTCTTACTGGGACGAGGGCTTGCAATTCAGCTAGCCTAGCTGTCTAGTGAACTCCCCAGATCCGCCGTCCCCGCCTCCTTAGGACTGGAATTACAAGTGTGTGCCACCACACCTGGCTTTTTTTATGTGAGTGTTTGGGATTGAATCGAACTCAGGTCCTCACGCTCGTACAGCAAGGACTGGACCCATGGAGCCAGCTCCCCAGGGGCCTGTGAGTTCTTCAAATCAGCACAATTAGAAATGAGACCCCAATCTCACAGTGTAGTCAAGGTGGATGTGTACACTGCCTATGTTTTACAGTTCTTAATACATGCTGCCTAAAGCTGCCGGCGTGGTGGCTGCTTTCACCCCACTGGGTCTGCTGTGGCCTCCAGATTGTTACCTTTATCACATGGGTCCTTTTCCTCACTGGCTTGTGAAAAGCTTTTATCACCCTTCCATCCCTTCCACCTCCACTGACCCTGACCCCAACTTTAAAGTGATCTGCACCCAACGCCACCCCCAATCAACCTTTCTTTTCTCTTATCTACTTCTTCAGTGGCCTCTGTGACAGGGTCTCACTGCGTAGTGCGGGCTGGCCTTTAACTCACAATCCTCCTGCCTCAGCCTCCCAAATACCGGCATCACAGGTACATACCATCATGCCTGGCCTTTGGTCACCCTTTCTAATGGGAAATTAGGTGTTAAGATGAGCCAAGTATGCCTTAACCAAAATGCTCAGGACCAGAAGTGTATGGGATTTTTTTTTTTTCAGATCTTAGGCTACCTGAATATATGGGATGAGATATTATGGGGAGCGGACCCATGCCTAAACATGCAATCCATGTCTTTCACGGAGTGCTTTGATTGACATATCACACTAAGTCGAGTAAGGCATTCTCCACTTTTGGTGTCGGGTCAGCGCTAAAACTATTTCAGATTTTGGAGCACTTGGGGTTTGGGGACTATCGAGGCTCAGCCTGTAATTAGAAAATTCCCATGCTAGTACGGACTGGATTTAGGAAAGAAACTGTGGGGGGAGTCTGAGGATTCTGTAGGACAGGCAACTGCTTTTAACTCATCTCTTGAAGCCAGTCACGTGCCGAAAGCTGCTGAGGATAGCACCCTGAGAGCAAAGGCGCTTACATTTTAGTTATTTGAGGCCGGAGCAACTCGGAACACAGCCGTTTTCCTTCCTCAACAGAGAGTGAGCACGTGGAAGGAAAAACCCACCTCTCACGAGGGGGCTCTGCTGCGTTCAACCCAGCGGCTGGACACTGGTGCTGGGGAGGTGGGACCGAGCTTCCCGTGGGGTTTGTCTCACTGGTTTCAGGGAAACCACAGTAGAAGCCCGGGGGACTCCTCCGCACTGACCCCCCACTTGCCGCCTCACCTTTCTCCGGTCCATTGCGGGGATAACACAGTCCTCATCACAGGGCACACCGGGGGGGGGGGGGGGGGGGGACACGGACGGACACACTCACCGAGGCAGGCCGGTGGCAATACAGAACAGGTCCATGATGTCGCTGGAGTTGCAGTACTTGCTGAAAACCACCTGCAGAACACAGAAGGCAGGCTTGGGAGTTGGCTCGGTGAGGAATGCGCCTACTGTCTAAGCATCAGGACCCGAGTTCGGTCCCTAGAACACATGTACATAGCCATGTTGTCACATGCTTCAGATGCCAACACCAGGATGGCAGAGACAGGAGGATCCCTAGGGGCTCGCTGGTCATCCAGCTTAACCTACGTGGTGAGCGCCAGGCCAGTGAGAGATGCTACCTCAAAAAACAAGATGCATGGCTACTGAGGAGTATCAACTAAGGCTGACCTCTGGTTTCCCACACACATGTGCACCCATGTGCATCTACAAATGCATGAACACACATGTGCACAAATGCATTTACACAAAAAAGCACAAATCACCCAGGCAGTGAGGTAGCAGAGCGGCATTTGGTTTCCATGGAGATGCTGGGTTTCATGTACTACTTCCTTGCTGTTTAGAACCGATGTTTACTTTTCAAAACTGTGGGCTCTAGGATGTCACATGGGCATCTTTTCATTTGATCAGTGTATATGGATTGTGGAAAAGCTTCATTCCTCTGTGAGGCAAAAATAAATCACTCTCCTGCTTCTCCACGCCTGCAGTGACCACGGCTGTGTGGGGCACAAAACTGAGGATGGAGTTTCAGGGTCTCCCAGCATGGCTCGTCTTCAGTCACCTCATAGAGTTGTGATGGGAAAAGCGAATTTAAGTTTATTGATTTTAAAAAAGAAAAAAAAAAGATGGCCTTTTAGTCTTAGGGGGATGAGGATCTGGGGCTGAATGACTAGGTCACAGGGGGCTCAAAATGACAAGAAAACAGCTGTGAACCACTGGTGTCACAGAAAAACACAAACTGCATGCGCTGTGACTCCACACACCACCCAGCATCCAGCCCTGGCCCCATGGGACAGAGAGGGCTTGTCTTGCGTGGGCGTGGTCAGCACAAGAGCCCTGACGTGAGTGGGTCTCAGCTCTTCTTCACTGGTAATCACCCTCTCATCGTTGCCAATAACTCGAATTTTATCATAGCTTTCTTTTCCCCCTCCTTCTCTCCTTTCCTTCCTCTCCTCTCCTGGGGTTCCAACCTAGGGCCTTGCCTGTCAACGGAGAGTGGTTTTACCACTGAGCTACAGCCCTAGCCCCTTTTTGAGACAATGTTGCACTGTGTGGCCCAGAATTGAAATCCCCAGTCTCCAGCTCTGGACTGCTGGGATCACAGGCACCCCTAACCCCACTTTCACTCAATAGACGCTTCCCTTGGATGCTTCTTCCAGCCTCACCGCAGTAAATGCCCTTCGGTACTCTGCCCTGAATGTGGGGGAGGACCAGGGCTGATAAGAAGGCTGTTACTTTTTGATGCCCTGGCATTGTCCTTTTTAGCTAAGTTGCTTCTTGCTCTACTTAGAAACGGTGAAATACAGCAAACAGATGATTCTCTCCCATGAACTTGGCCTTTCCGTGACCAAGGCCATTTCCTGCATGCTGCCCGGCCAGCAACGATACAAAAACTCCATTTGTTCAATGATACAAAAACTCCATTTGTTCATGCCAATTCCACCTTTGTATCAGTACCGGGGTGACAGTCGTTAGCTGTGACCCGCATCATCCATCAGCGCTGTCCTCATGTCTCAGTTCTCTCCTGAGGATGCCATTCCAGCTCATCTCTAGTCACACCCTGATTCTTGCAGTAGCTTCCTCCCTGGCTCAATTCCTATCTATGCCATACCCCTGCATGGTGTCACTTCTTTGCAGAGTCCCAGTTGGTTCCTGTCACCCACAGGAGAGATCCAACTCTTTGCTGGGCATGTAAGGTCCTAGGGCTTGTCCCCTCCCAGCCTGTGTCCTGGTCTCATGGATACCCTTCTCCTAGCCCCCTGCTTTGCTCTCTCTTCATCCTGCTATTTACACATAGTAGCAGCATCCTCGGTCCCTGCTGTCAGCAGAATGCACCCTTACCCAGTACCAGCCTTGTTTCTACCATGACCACTTCTGGTATGGGCCTCTGAGCCATGGTTTATACTGCAAATTTTCTGGCACAGCCAACCTGGGGTCCCAAGTCAGCCTGGGGTTCTAGCCATTTACCCATCAAGGCAGATGGGGTCTTTCTTATAGCTCACTCTGCCTGTTCAGTTTGGTTTTTGAGGTCTCACACTCGTTATGAGCTGGAAGTGGGAGGAGGGAGGGAGGCAGAAGGCTCTTTCTTTGATAGATCTATTGGGAGACTTCTAAAAAGGGGTGGAGGGAGGGTAAGAGGCTTTCCAAAGTGTGTCTGCAGTCAGAGACGCAATGGTCCCTGGGTCATCTCAGGAACACCATGCAGAGGATCCGGGTGGGGCAGGAGGAATCTATACTTTGCTTTTCCTAGGCTCAGAGGGGGTCCTGAGGGGTGGGGAAGGCTACAAGATGTGGGATATGGTGCTATAGGCCAGCTATCCCTCCAGCTCCCCATCTCCTCTGCATCAACACGGAGGGTACCATGTGGCTGGGAGGGGCTGTTCCAGTCCCCCCAGAACCCACAGAGCTGATCCTAAAGTTGCATCCTCTCTGTAGACAAGAGCCACTGATACCAGGCCTCTTAGGGCCCGTGTGGTGTCCAGTGGGGCTCTCTGCCCTCCTAGTTCCTGCTTCTGTTCGTCGGAAAAATACTCCCTGACTTCCTTTGCTCTTATTTCACGCTTGTTTAGTTGTGTATACACATGCATGCCATGGTTGCAAGTCAAGCCCCTTTACCTGATGAGCCATCTCTTTGTGCCTCCATTTTAAGTTCTGTAGAATGGGCCCACAAAGGCAGCAGCTGTCACCCGGTGATGGCTTAGCCCTGAGGGACACTCCTTGAGGTTCCACTATCAAAGTTTTGTGATTCTGAAGACGTTCAGAGGCCACAGTGAAGGACCGCACCAAACTACAGACCCAAGAGTTGAGTCCAGACAGGCTTCCATGCCCGCCTCCACAGGCTGGGGGGCACTGCTCAGGATGCCCAGGACTCCTGTTCACTGAGAAACAGCATGGCGAGGCTACCGAGCACGCCCATCAGTATTCGCCGCAGAGGACAGACAGCGTGAGCCCCAAGGATATTTCATTTGCATGCTCCTAGTCCACCAAGAAGCCCTTTCATTTCTTCTTAAGCCTTTTAACAAACAGGCAGGGTTTTTGCTTTTTTTTTTTTTTAAACTGAAATGAACCATTTTAAAATAATATCTGGTTTTTCCTGCCATCTCTGCCTCCTCCTCAGATTCAGGAAGTTGTATTAAATAGTTTTTCCTTTCCATGGCAATAGGGTTATCTGCAGAGGTTCCGCCAGAGCAGTGGGCGATGCTCAAAGAGCCCGGGCTACCATTATAGGGTCAAAGCTTTGAATTTCCTCTGGGGGTGGTGAGTAGCCTGCTTCTTGGGGTCACAGCCGTCCCAGGGAAAAGAAACACCGTGGTTTCTGGCAGACCAAGAGGCTTGCACTGTCCTGGCGTTTTTGAGAAGAGGGGTGTTCATCCAGATTTATAAGGACTGTTGATGAAATGTGAATGCTTGGGCTTTCAAAGATAGGACAGCAAAAAAAACCCAAAAAACCAAAAAAAAAAAAAAAAAAAACAGAAGAAACCAAACTGAGGCTTTTCAAATCTGAAGGGAAAAGTCTCAAGCAGAGATAGTGGCTTATGCCTGTAAACCTAGCGTTTGAGAGGCTGAGGCATGAGGATTATGAATTTGAGACCAGCCTGGGCTACACAGTAAGTCTGAGTCTCGCCTGGGCTATGTGAGACCTGGCCT
>CABHPH010137267.1:0-42053 GCA_902168325.1 Peromyscus nudipes
GTAATGTATTTCTGTGTTGTGAAACTCTTTGGAAATGTTAAAAATGCCAGTGTGACTCCTAGTCACAGCCCTCTGACTTCTTTGCCTTCTGTTTTTGTTGTTGCAGTTTATCGAACTCGCAGAGTTTGGGCTGGTACGGCACCATGACGGGGTGTGGCGGCAGCACATTCACAGTCACCCCCCCACTGAATGGACCTGTAACGGACACTGCTCCTCTGCTCTTCACGTGCAGTAATTTAGATATGAGGAATCACCACAGCTTGTATGTAACTCCACAAAACTGAGGGCTTCCCCACGGCAGGAGTCTTGGACTGTTTTTCATGAATGTGTATGTGTATTCAACATCTTTAAAAGCATCTACATCAACATTGCATCATCTATTGCAACTAGCAAAATCTGGAAATACAGCTGTGTTTCATGGAGAACCTCAAAACACAGCTGTTTGTTTTGACCTCTGCATAGTGAAATTCAAAGTTTGGAGGAGAAAGAGATTAGATGCTAAGGTACTTGATGACCTCAGAACCTCCTAACTTTGAATGTCCAACGCACATTTGCATATTTGCACTTTTACCTATGTTCAGAAAGAATACTCTGCAGTCCCCAAAGCCACACTTGAGTATTCACGCCAGAATATTATTGTATACCAGATGGAAAGGCAGTTTTTCCACAAGAATCAAAACCTAGAAATTCAAAGGTGTACTCTACATGGAATCCTTACCCAATTACAGCTTTAAAGTATGATCAGTGCACAGAGTTAAGGCTTAAAAGTGTATCATTCTTTTTAAAAATTATACAACATTGAAGACAGTTTTTTAAAGCATGCTCTGGAAAAAAAATGTCAATTGAAATTACTCCATTGTTTTAAACAAGTGATAGTGGAAACCCTTCATGGTGCTGCTGGCTGGCAGTGTTCTTTGGAAAGCCAGAGGAGTCTCTTCAAGAGGAACAATAAGCCAGTGGAGACTGTGTGGCTTTGAGTAGGACTGGTCAAGTGGCTATTTTGTATGGCTAAGGTAAGTAGCAGTTGAAGCATGGTTCTTCCAGAAGCAATAGTGACTTTTGCATAGGGGTTGCAGTAGAACTTCTTGGGACTAACTAAACAAGTTTACAGATGCATTGAGAGGGATTGTTCATTTAAAAAGTGCTAGGTTAAAAACGGTATGCTTTCAAAAGGTATTCAATTTATCTGAAAGAGATGGAGCACATCCCACCTATTGAGTCAAGATTGTCCTCAGGTAAATTAAATCATGAGACATTTTGCAGTGAGCTAAAGTGCAATACTTTATAAAATGTATAATCCCGCCTTTATTTTTCACATTTTATACCTTGTATATGGGCTAAGCCAGATTAAATTAATTCCAGTCAATTCCAGCACTGGATGAGTAAGAGGTTAACAACATTGGGACAGTTTAGGATGTCATTAAAACTGTCTTCAACATGCTGTAAGCGGTGTGCTTGTGCACACATGCATACTCAAGCACACACGCACACAACAGTAGGCCAAGACAACACCATTTTAAAATGCACTTTCTACCTGTGTCTCTATGGAAAGCAGATGCTGAATACCTCAGATTCTGAGGGGACAGGCAGCTTAGGTGTCACACAGGTGAAGACCCCACACAGGATCTGCCAGCTGCTTTGGAACTGGGACGAACACAGCTGCCCTTTTCTGTCTACTGTGACTAGAAACTGTCTTATTTGTACTCATACCTAAAATCTTTCAGCTTTTTAACAACTAATGCAGCAACTTCACAAAAGTATAATATGTGAATCTTTAGAAACATATTGTTAATCCTTTCTATCTTTTGAGAGGATGGTACAAAGCCAAATACTTTTCTTCTTTTTATGAACAACCAATTTTCAATTCAATCAGAAGCATACTTATAAATGCACAGCATCTGTTTATAAGTTCTTACTGTAACAAGCGAATCTTTTATAGTACAGAAGTTAGCCTTGGTACTATGATGACAACCTAACAGTAGTCTACAACTGTGGATTTCTTTTCAGTTTTTCGGTTTCTCAGAATGCCAGGCGTTTATTTTGATGATGTTAATTAAGTATCTAACTATTGTCTTTGATATTTTTTTTCTAGTTAAGCTTCTCTACACAAACATCCTGGTTGACAAAGTAAACCAAGACTACTTAACTCTTCAGATAAAGTATCTTAGTTCTTTTCGCTGCACTGGTTGACTACACTGAATTTGATATTTACTAGTTTATTATATTTATCACTGACTCAAGTACCTAAATTCTCATTTTGCTTTGTTTTGAAACAGAGTCTCTCTGTGTAGTCCTGGCTGTCCTGGAACTCACTGTGTAGACCAGGCTGGCCTTGAACTCAGAGATTCTCCTGCCTCTCTACCTTCTAAGTGCTGGGATTAAAGGTTTGCGCCACCACACCTGGCCTATAAAGTACCTGAATTCTTAACATCTGTCCTCCTTATACACATTTCACAGTACATCACCAAAGAAGACATCTGCCCCGTGTCTGCTTAAAGCTTCAAACGCACTAGCAGCACTTTAAGTTCGGTCTCGGAGGGAGCTGTTCATAAGGTCAAAGGGCTCCAGTTCCCCGTCCACCTGCACTGAAGCACATGACAGCTCCAGCCCTTGCTCACAATCATTAATTAGAAAATCCAAGTTCATTGCTTAAGTGTGTAATTCCACAGTGATTAGCAATATTTGTTCTTATCGTTTATTTCACTTGGGTTGCTATTAATTTTGAAACTCTTAACCACCTATTGTAGCTGATTGTAGTTTTATGGACAATGTAATTTATAGCTAACGTGGCTTTTTATGCATTATTGCCTTTTTATTGTTTAACAGTGTTTCTCAGCTATACAGTCAGTTTCAAACTGGTTGCAAAAGTATAGCTGTGGCCAATGAATGTATTTATTTGTTGTTTCACTAAATTATAATAAAACACTACTGTTAATGAGTGTGCTTTTATTTGAAGGTGTGCTTTCTTAGTATCATTAATGGAATCCATTCAGTCCCTTTCAGAAACCTCATTACAAATGGAATTTGCCTTTTAGTGAATAATGAATTACATCTGGATAACAACACATATTTCAGTCTGTTTGAAATAAAGTACCATGTTTTCCAATGGTAGTGTCATTAGGTAGACATTTATTCAAACATTAAGCTAAGAAAAATCCTCACGAAAGTTAATAACATCTCCCTCCTCCTGAGAATCTTATAGTTCGTCTAGTCTACAATCCCAGCCATTCTTTCATCAAGAAGCTCTTGTGACGTTGCCTCCTCCCTTAAACTTGTTTCCAAAGTAGACGCCATTGATGACTGACCAAGACCACACCAGAGTTCAAATTATTTTCATTTTATTGCCCACCCCAAGTCTACTGATCCTTGCAAAGGCAGTGAGGGTACTTGCAGGGAGGTGCAGCTGTCACTGTGAAGCAATTAATTCAACAAACATTTATTAAATGCTCATATGCCAAACATTATGCTACAGAGATGCCAAAAATTAATAGTCTCTTTTCCTGCCCCTAGGGAGCTCACATTCTAGTAAAGGACACTTTAAAAAAGTAAAACATACAGTACAGTAAGTGATTCAGTAGAGGTAGGTTGCAATTACAGTGGTGACCATGGGAAGGGGAGAGGTGTAATTTCAAAAATGCACGGAATTTCCCAGGTGGGGAAGAAGCCTGGGTTTCTCAATGCAAATACGGTGTCTACCATGGTTTGGAGGGAGATCCAGCTCTGGACTTTTTTTTAATACTCTTATCAGAACAGAGTGGCAAAGACAAGAAAAGGATCTTGGACACCAAGTAAAAGCTCTCACCAGAAAGCTCATGAAATTGCCAGTGGGTGTTAGGTTGAGTACTTCTAGAAAGCCGAGTCTGGTGATATGGGCCACAGAGATGAGGAAATAGACATGGGCAGTCCTTTGGGTAACAGTAACAAAAATGAGAGAGAATGACAGATCAGAAAGATGGGAGTAAAGTCAGCAGAACTCAGACACCAATAGTTAGGAGGAAGAGGAATGAACTATAAAATCTTGTACAGAACGATGGCTCTGAAATTAATCAAGTAAGGAGCAGACACAGGAGTGGGTTTGTGGAGACTTGAGGGAGTCCAGCGGAAAACGGACTAAGTCTGAGCTAAAGTCTTTGGGCATCCCTGGATGGAAATGACCCGGGTGAAGCACAGTGACTGAGAACAGAGGTCTGAGGAATGGCATTCAGGGTAAACGAGACCAGAGGAAAGACATCCAGGAGCAAACCAAACACAAGGACACAATGGAGTAGGGACTTGGAGAAAGAGATTGTCAAGAGTGTCAAGTGCAAGAAAAGTTCAAATCAAGAAACAGCTTGCTGTATGTTAACTGCAGACTTAGAACTAAGCTGTTTGACCGCATTTGGAAGGACAGAGGACACAGGGCCAATCAAGTGGAGGCAGCAAGTGAAAGCAGTGAGGTTTTCAAGAACTCTGGCTGCTGAAACACCTTGTATATGGTAATCACTTGGTACTATGAATCTCCAAGAAAACAGATTTAATTAGTGGGTTGACATCTTTCATTTGTTACCCTATTCAAAAGAAGGGGGAAAATGAGAAAGGAAAAGAGGACACATTGTTAAACATAGTTCTATAATCATTCACATAAAGTATACTAAATACATACTTACACATTCAATCAACAAATACTAGACACCAACTATATGCTTGACACTGGACCAAGTCTTAGGGACAGAGAAGATACACAGCAGTGTAAAGTGACATTTCTGACCATTACACATAGAAATTTTGCTTTTCTTATGTGACATCCCAACCTGCCCTAACCGCTCAGACTTTATATGTGATATAAAGGGGGCACAATTTTGAGGTCTACAGCATTTATAATTGCCTTGTGATATAAATTCTTAGGTCACTTCAAATACTGTTCTCAGTAAAAAGCTCCCACTAATGAAAACCTATCCAGGTTACAGTTCCATTTTATGGAGGCAAAAGAAATCAGGTTCCCGTATAAAAAACATGAATTGTATAACCTATGATTACACAGGTCAAGAAAAGCAACAAAACTTAAAGTGACTAGGACATGAGATGTTCCTTATTCTAAGGCTTAGAGTAGTTTAGCTCAGATTAGTAAGGTTTGGTTTTTCCCTTGAAAGAAAAACAAAAAAATCACTTTTAGGAGATTGCTGAGCATTACACTGAAGTATTTTGGGTTAACACATGAAGCCCATGACTAGTTTTCAAACAATAAATAAAAACAGGGTATCTATGTCTACACAGAAGATAAAGCAAGACCTGAGGACACAGCTCAGGGGTGGAGGGCTAGCCCAGCATGCCTGAGGTCCTGGGCTCAATCCCCAGCATGGGATAGGATGAGAGGTAAAACACATGTGAACAATCGATGAATTTGAGTAAAACAGATT
The DNA here is from genome assembly GCA_902168325.1 of Peromyscus nudipes. Lineage (NCBI taxonomy): Eukaryota > Metazoa > Chordata > Mammalia > Rodentia > Cricetidae > Peromyscus > Peromyscus nudipes. Next base: position 5,397 of record CABHPH010137267.1, read on the forward strand.
TTTTTGCACTGTTTTTGAAACTTTTCTGTAAATCTGAAATTATATAAAAATAAAATTTTCCCCAAAATTCTACTATTAGGGGAAGTATTATGAGAATAAATATATCTCTTCATCTTTCTACAATGTTTAGAAATCTCCTGTTCCTTATAGTTGGTCTACTTCCCTACATACCAAAACAGTACAATCAAAATAGCCATATAACTCTAAAAGGAATGTTTCATACCAGTGTATTTTAAGGTTGCCAGGAAAACACAGGCCTCCCAGTTAAACCTGAACTTAAAACAAATGAATTACTTTTAGTATAAATACGGCCCTAATACTGCATACAACACACTTACACTTAAGAAAACTAGCTGCTTATCTAAAATTCAAATCTAACTGGGAATTCTGTAGTTTCTTTGCTAATGAGGCAAATGAAAATGCATTGGTGTTTTTAGGCTGTTGACCATGGGTTATTGGTGAGCCTCTTAGAATTTTACTACCCACACTTGTCACAGTTAACTTTATTTTTATCACATCTTTGTAAATACAAATCTAGTTTGAGAGGCTTAAGACATCATTCACCTAGCTTTACAATATGGATTTTGGTGATCTTACCTTTGTCTAGTATTAAAATTTGTACATTATCAAAATACTACTTTTATTCACAATAATATTAAACATGAACACAATTTTTAAAAATGTCATTTACTTAAAACAATGTATTTCTCCTTTTACAAAAGCAGCTTTATAGAAATGTTTGCCTTAAGACGGCCATTGCAGTCACGCTGCTCGGAGACATTCAGCTCTCTGGCCTCCCCTGTCCAGAACAGGCACCTTTCAAGCTGTCCTCCTCAGTGAACATTCTGTAACAAGTGCCTGAAGTTCTCTAATTCTCTCACACTTGTAGAAACCCTGTAACCAAGAAACATTTCACTTAAAACACTTTCATAAATTTTCTGTTAATCATTTTTCATTTTTAGAGTACATAAAAATTTTAAAGTAGTTTATTTCAATAAATTGAAAGGTACACAAATCTACTTATATCCTTTAGTTTTTACTCTGGCAAGGCAAATCTACAAACACAAACTAACTTTTAATATTTCAGCATTAAAATATATACATATAAAATTATATAAATATAAATATCCAGAGCTACATTAAAATATTTAAAGCACATAATACATAAGTGTATAAGTATAAAATACTTAGATATTTTAGGTATTCATAAATGTTAATTATATTACATACATAATATGAATACAGAAATATAGAAACATTAAAATAAGTATTTAAATATCCAGAAGTATTAAGAATACAGTAAGTGCCGGGCAGTGGTGGTGCACGCCTTTAATCCCAGCACTTGGGAGGCAGAGGCAGGTGGATCTTTGTGAGTTCGAGCCCAGCCTGGTCTACAGAGCGAGATCCAGGAAAAGCGCAAAGCTACACAGAGAAACCTTGTGGGGGGGGGGGGTGAGTACAATAAGTAATATACCTTTACTTGGTACTAAATTTACAATGATCAAAGCTATTGATTTTTTTTTAGATTTATTTATTTATTAAGTATACAGTGTTCTGCCTACATGTGTCCTTGCAGGCCAGAAGAGCAGAAGAGGGCACCAGGTTTCATTATGGGTGGTTGTGAGCCACCATGTGGTTGCTGGGAATTGAACTCAGGTCCTCTGGAAGAGCAGTCAGTGCTCTTAACCATTGAGCCATCTCTCCCGCCCTGATCTTTAAAGAGTGAGAAAAGCCTGTTCTGACCCAACTGTTTTCACCAACCTTTATATATAGTAAAATCTGTTCTGTATGATATTTTTGCATGCTCCCTTTTACATGTACTTTAGCTCTGCTCTCCAGTAGGATAAAAGCAGAGCACACAATTAAAGGTAACAGTCAAGTTCCTCGATGCCAGAGAAAATTTTTAAGGCCAATTATTTCAATCCTAAAATGTTTGATATTATTTTTAGGTGAAAAAATGTAGCCCTTAAATACTGAGAGGATGGGAGAATGCTTTCTCTCATGCTAGGGTTCACTCCCAGCACTGAAGAAAGAAAACCTTTGTCAATCTCAGAATCAACATGAGCCAGCAGGAAAAGCCATCCACACTGAAAACTCTTGGTGTATCTTCCTTATCCCATGCTTTTCCTCAAATTATTTTGACAGAAAATAATTATTTCTAAAGAATTACTAATCTTTTGTATACTGCTGAGTTCACAGAAATATTTGTGACTTTCCATACCCTTCAAAAATAACACCAATAAAATGCTTTTAAATAATTTCAATAAGCTGGCCCTGATGGCACCCGCCTTTAATCCCAGGATGAAGGTAGAGACTGGCAGATCTCTGTGTTCAAGACCAGCCTGGTCTACATAGTAAGTTCCAGGCCTGCCAGGGCTACATGGTAAGATCACATCTCAAAACAGAACAAAGCAAAATACCATGTATCTTTGTATGAATGTACAAAATAATTACAAAAAAATGTACAAATTTAACGTACTCAAATCTGTCAGTAAATTAAATATGAACATAAAAATCAATAGATGGAAATAATCAAGTAGTATGTGTGTATATTCTAAAGGCATTTTATCAGATCATATAATTCTTTTTTTTAATATTTTATTTAATGTGCACTGGTATTTTGTCTACATTCATGTCTTTGTGAGGGTGTTGGATCCCCTGGAAGTGAGTTACAGACAGTTGTGAGCTGCCATCGGGGTGCTGGGAATTGAACCCAGGTCCTCTGGAAGAGCAGCCAGTGCTCCTAACCACTGAGCCTTCTCTCCAGCCCCAGATCATATAATTCTATAACAAGGTAATTTTACTAAAAAGGACATTCCTAGTTTTATCTGAAAACGTACCTATTAACATCAGACTCAGGTGACTAGCAGAAACAATTTCAGAACATTAAAACTAACCTTCCAAATGCATTAAACAAGGATACTATCTCCTGTCGGGTTAGCTGGAATTCATAACTTGGTCCACTCTCTGGCATATTGGCTATTAGTTTCTCGGAAAACAGGATCTTCAGAGCAGTGCCCAAACCCTGAGTCTAAAACAGAAAGAAGAAAAAAGGACAAATAAGGAAACCCCTCAACATAGAGTGAAGACAAACACTGAGCAAGACTTACCTGGAGCTTTCCCCACAGTCGACACTTAAAACAACCAACGCAATCCATGATTCTCGAAATATTTCTAAAATGTAGTCGGAAGTCCTCCTAAAAACAATGTAACATAATCTTATATAAGTTGTGTACTTGTGTAATCAACTAAGAATTGTTTCCTGCGTGCTCTCCATGTGCTCAGCTCTGGACAGTGCACTAAAGGTATCAAACAAAGGGCTGCATACACGGAGCGTCTACCACATCCCAGAACCTCTCCTTACCATTCCATCTTTCCACAAATCTAAAGCTACACATGCTCTACCCTCATGGATTTCTTTAAAAGACTCAGAAATGTTACACAGCAGGTCTAAGCTCACACCCGAGTGACCAGCCCTGTCTCACTCCAAATCCACGCTACCAAAAAAGAAATATGTCAGTTAGTTTCATACATCAATATTGGGAGTTGTGAGATTAGATGGTCTCTAACAAGGTAAAGGAAGGGAGGAAGGAGGGAGGTGACCTTTGAGAACACTTAAATTATAGCTCTCCTTTCCTGGAATTAGGAAAAACACTCAGATTTTCTTTACTACTGATATATAAAATATAATTAATAGCCACGTATGCACCACCAAATTCTAAAAAGAAGTAATTACTAATATAATTGAAACTCCCTATATATCATCCCACATTTCTGCACCTATCCTCTACTACTCTGATGGATTTGGGATGTTGTTCCATTTGTTTTTATATATTCGTACACATATATGTGTCTGTTAACACCAGAGTGTTATGTTGATTGTAATAGAGCAGCTAGAATCCAATCATCTAAATGCAGTATATGTCCTTGAGGGATGAAGAAAAGGGAGCCATAGGCATCTTCTTTTATTTGAGTCAAAATTAATAACGGATCCTCCAAGTGACTCTGTCCTGGTCTTAAGAGTAGAATCTCAAGCTACCAGTAGTTTTTAATTCTTTTTTTTTTTTCAAAAACTAGATTTTATTCACCCCCTCCACCCACTGTGCGTGCATGTTCGTGAGTGAGTGTGCACGTGTGTTTATGTACATATGGATGAAATCAGACAACAACTTGCAGGGAGTTGGTGACGTAGGTCCTGGGGATTGAACTCAGGTCATCAGGCTTGGCTACAACCGCCTTTACCCACTGAGCCCTCTCACCAGCCCTAACTACCAGTATTTTAAGCAGAAATTTGACCGACATTTCAGAAGAAACTTCTATTATTTCAGTAGTCTAATTTTTTTTTTTGTTGCTGTTCTGGTTTTTGGTTTTTTTTCGGGGTAAGGTTTGTCTGTGTAACAGCCCTGGCTGTCCTAGAACTCACTCTGTAGACCAGGCTGGCCTCAAACTCACAGAGATCCTCCTGCCTCTGTCTCCTGAGATCTGAGATTAAAGGAGTGCATCACCACTGCCTGGTGTCTATAATTTTTTTACTATGAGATAAATCATATAATGGACTCAACCAGATGAGCACCCCAGGTCTAAACTAGGTGTGAGCAGAGATGGCTATCTAGTACATTCAAAGGACATTTAAATTTGCTTCAGAGGGGGATTTCCCAGAAGCTTGATTCAGCACGAAACTGCAACAGCTGTAACATGCAAAATATTTTAGTAAGACTCAAGATCTCACACCTTTACTAGTTTTACGCAAAGGCCAAATAAATATGAATTATACACTTTAACAATTTTCTCCATTTAGTACTTCTGGACCAGTTCAATAAGAGAACATCCTAATTTTAAACTTTTCAATAAAACTGCCCATGGAATAGTAATATAGCTCCGTTGACTGGTAGACTGCTTGCCTAACATACCTAAAACCCCGAGCTCTATCCCCATCACTACATATACCGGGTGGTGGAGATCTATCATCTCAAAGTTGTTCTCAGCTACACAGCAAGCTTGGGGCTAACCTACACTAGACACGAGACCACCTCAAAACATAACTTTTTCTAAACTACCCAATTTTGCCGTAGACAGTTTTCATGATGATAGGAAGTTTCCTTTAGTGTTTTGAGTTTGACTTTAAAAGATAAAAATAAAAAACTGGGCAGAAATAATCTCCCCAGGGATGGGTCTCTAGTTGCTTACCCAATACCAATAGGTCAGCCCTGAACATGTATACATACAAGTAACACTATGCAGACTAAATAGTGTGCCAGGTGTGGTGTGGGAGTGACAGTAACAGAGAAAAAGAGACCATGAATTAGAGAAGGAACAAAGGGTGAGGGCCATGGAAGGGGTTAAAAGGAAAGGGGAAAATGATGTAACTATATTTTAATTTCAAAAAAAAAATTTTAATTGAAAAAACATCACACTTTTAACTACTACAGGAGAAGGGGCTCCTGAGGCCCAACTCCTCCCTGAGGGACTACTGACAATTAGTAGCTGTTCTAGAGTTCTACAGAATCCAATTGTAGACAAGTTATCTAGAGAGAGAATAAGTGGTTCATGCATATGCTCCATAAACGTCCAAATGTATGTAAGCATGATGGGCCAGTATCACACGTTTTACTTAAAGAATGGTACTGAATGCAAAGTGGGTTTTTGACAATTACATCTTCACAATCAAAAGGTACAAAAAACAGACTCCTGTAGAAAGAGCTTGAAAGTATTTTACTTTTAAGAGGCCATCATACTTGCAAAGCTATAAGCCTCTATTGTGAAAGATTATGCCTGCTTTTTCTACGTTCATTGTTGGAATCGATATAATTCAAATATCTGAACACAGCGTTTCTTGAGTAAATCTTTGCGTGATATGTACAGAGAGTGTGTATGGTTGCTTAAAACAGAGAAGTTAGCATAGTAAAATTAAAGCCAACCACATAAAATAGCGTATCTCCTACCTAGGTAAACTTAGGATGCTAGAAATTTACTAGATTAAGAGAAAATCCTTGTAGTTTCCAAAAACAAACACTTCTAATAATCTGGATATATACCAAAATTATCCCAGATCAGAAAAATATGCAATCCTTAAAATAATCAGAAATTAAATTATTAAGACAGATTCTCTTGTCCTGTTGCTCAGGCAGGCATTGGACTCGTGGACTCAACTGTCCCCCGCCTCACCTCTCAGCTAGTCAGGAACTACAGGAACACGCTGACACACCCAACTTCTCATCATGTATTATGGTCATTTAGCAGAATGATCAAAGTCAACTCACCAGTTCTTGCCAAAATTCTCAAATGCTTCATAAACCTTCAGACCCTATTTTGTTCCAAACACTAGTAATTATTTCTACCCATACACAGAGACTGTAAGGGAGTCATAAGGAAAACTTTAATTTGGTTTTTCAAGACAGGGTTTCTCTGTGTAGCCCTGGATGTCCTAGAACTCACTCTGTAGACCAGGCTGGCCTTGAATTCACAAAGATCCACCTGCCTCTGCCTCCAAAGTGCTGGGATTAAAGGCATGCACCACCACTAGCCAGCAAAATGAATTTATAAATAATGTTCAAATCTATGTTTACCAGAAAGCTTTTTAAAGCAAATCTGCTATAGAAGTTTTTTTTAATTTTCCTATGAGTTTTTTTCTACAAGAACTATACATAAACTTCAAAGCACATAAAGGCCAAGTGTTCTGGAATTTGGATCAAATTAAAACACTGTGAGAAATATTTCTAATTCGTACTGTCTAAAAAGAGCTGATGCCAAAACACTCTCCAACAAAACAAACCAGCAAGTGAACTAAAAATAAGGAGCATACTGAATACAGTACAGAAAAGAAGTCTTTTTGGTTTGGTTTGGTTTTTCGAGACAGGGCTTCTCTGTGTAACAGTCCTGGCTGTCCTGTAACTCGCTTTGTAGACCAGGCCAGAAAAGTCTTACTGTGGTATCTTCCCCTCACTCTCCAGTTCCTGGAAGCTGTGGGGGTTACATAACCACTAAGTCCGTTTCTGTAGCTAGAACAAGCTGAGGAAGAGGTGGCAATCCAGAACAGCTGATCTCAATGCTACACAAAAGAAAGAGCTTCCTTTGCAAGTTGATTGCATTAGCTTCTTTCATCGTGATGACAAACAGAGAGTGTATCAACCCACTGAGCTCTAAGTCAAGATGCAGTATGAAGTAAGAATATCTATATTTTAAATTCATTTTTAATTGACATTCAGATTGTTTATGGGGTGCTATGATACCCTGACATTTATTATTTCTTTTTGGGTTTTTTTTCAGTTTTTGTTGTTGTTGTTGTTTTTGTTTTTTCGAGACAGGGTTTCTCTGTGTAGCTTTGTGCGTTTCCTGGAACTCACTCTGTAGCCCAGGCTGGCCTTGAACTCACAGAGATCTCTTAACAGTTCTGAAATATGTAATACATGCCTATTTATTAGTCATCCTCTGAGCAAAAGGCCACTAAAGCTTCCCCCAAACGGAAACTGACCATGAGTTCCCGTCCTAAGCGATCCCTCTCCACAACCTCTCTCATAAGCATCATTCTACTCGACCTCTAGTAAATGGGATTTTACACTCACACCTGCATACTCACCAGGCTGCACCTAACTATTAAGGTGAAGTATAATTACCTTTAGTTTATGTGCTTCATTTTTATCCCCAGCAAAAAAAGAATTCTCATCAAAATGCAAAGGAAATGACCTGTGTTTTAAACAGAGAAGGGTCATGTTCACGTATGTAAGTGTTGAAAGTCTTGCTAATATATTTTACTGGTAAATGATAAATAATTAAAATAGAATAAAAATCAGTAACAGCAACAATGCAAACAAATACTTATCCTCAAATCTAAATGCTAAGTTTATTAGAAGTCTGGCCCCAAACTTAAGACTATGCAAAAAAAAAAAAAAATAATGCTGGTATTATTTAAAGAAGAAGAAGGAGGAGGAGGAGGAGGAGGAGGAGGAGGAGGAAGAAGAAGAAGAAGAAGAAGAAGAAGAAGAAGAAGAAGAAGAAGAAGAAGAAGAAGAAGAAGAAAAAGAAGTTGTAATACACTAGTCAAAGCAAAACCAAGAAATTCTAGAAGATCTGGGAAGGCCAGATGCACATCTACTTTCCCAGCTCCCAGAAGCCTGAGGCAGGAGAATCCGACCACCTCAAAAAAACAAAAGACTAAAAGTCCAATGAACAGAACTTCATTTACATTACTTTAAAGATGGTTTCCTTCTCTAATTAACTAATGCAGAGTTTACTTTGGACACCGCCCCTCCCTCATCCGGATGCTAACTAACATACATGTTGTAGTATATAGAACCTACTTGATTTCATGAAGGATCTCCAGAAGTAACACTTTGTTTTCTGCATCCTGAACTTTATTTCCAGTGAAGAGCTGAAAATCTGGGCGCTCGAAAAATGGGAGCACTTTAGACAGAGCCCTTAACTCTATCAAGTACAGAAAGTACAAGTTCTTCAGCCTTCTCGGACCTTCTCCTTCAGTCAAAACCCCATCAAAGCGCTGCTGAAACTCTGTGACATTGTGGCCCCATTTCTTTTCCAGCCAAGTATCTAAGAAGAAAGAAGAATGTTAAATGATTCAAGTGTACAGTTAAGTAATTTTCATTTTAATTAAAAGAAGCTATTTATATTTGTACAAGTTAATTTCATTTTGTAATTTAAAATACATAATTCAACCAAGAATTTTGTTTGTTTGTTTGTTTTTTTGTTTTTTGAGACATGGTTTCTCTGTGTAGCTTTATGCCTTTCCTGGAACTCACTCTGTAGCCCAGGCTGGCCTCGAACTCACAGAGATCCGCCTGCCTCTGCCTCCCGAGTGCTGGGATTAAAGGTGTGCGCCACCACCGCCCGGCCTGGAACCCTTTCTTAAAGGCAAAATGAATCAAATATTTATAGAGAAAATGGGTTTTTGATAAAAATCAAATTTCTGAATATCAACAATCATAAAGTCAAAATATATAATTTAAAAAATGACTTGCTAAGCTGGAGAGGTGGCTGAGCAGTTAAGAGCACATGCTCCTCTTCCAGAGGACCTTACTTCAGTTCCCAGAATCCAGGGCAGCTCATAGCTTCTAACTTCTGCTCCAAGTGGACCCGACACCTCTGCCTACTGAGGCACCTGTACTCACTTGCACATACACCCACATACATATGCATAATTAGTAATAAAAACAAATTTTTTGGAATGACTATCTGAAATTACTAATGAATTTAAAGCACTATTTCAAACCAGAGTTACCATTTTATTTCTGAAAGGTAAAATACTTCCCAACTCCAGAAGAAATAATTACTGAGAAAAATCAACCATGGTTTGACTTTCCACCAGCACCCTAAACCATGAAAAGCAGCAAACAATGCTGTAGCCATTAAAGTCCACATATAAATAAAGGCTCTCATGTGGTAACAAACTGTGCTGCTGGATGTATTTTAATTCCCCACAGTCAACAAAAGAACATTTCCAAAGTGATATGTAGAATTGAGAGAATTAATAATATATGGAGCCATTCAACTGTACACACAGCTTCTACATTCCGAATCACTACTATTTACGAGTGGATTCTTACTACCCAACAGTCTGTTTTTCCATCCAGGTAAACACCAAGAAAATGTTAAGAATACCTAAAAACAGCCGGGCGTTGGTGGCACACGCCTTTAATCCCAGCACTCGGGAGGCAGAGGCAGGCGGATCTCTGTGAGTTCGAGGCCAGCCTGGGCTCCCAAGTGAGCTCCAGGAAAGGCGCAAAGCTACACAGAGAAACCCTGTCTCGAAAAACCAAAAAAAAAAAAAAAAACCAAAAAAAAAAAAAAAAAGAATACCTAAAAACAATTATATGAAAGGTTTTAAAAGCACATACCTTGTAAAAGATACCTTGCACTCAAATGCACATTAATGCTTGCATGTAGACCAGATATAAGCCTGTAGAATGCTCTCTTTTCTACACAGAGGCCTAAAAGAAATCAATGGTGCAAAAATAAAATTTTGTATATGAATCTTGAGAATTTAAGATTTCATGATATTAAAAATGAAAAAAATCTATCATTTAAAATTGTTTAAAAGTTTCTAATTTACCTTCTAGCCAGCTGTAAAAAGTGTTCTCTGAAATTAAAAGAAAAATAAGTCATAATTTTTTCCTAACATCAAAATGTAAATTTTCAAGTGTCTTAAAGACTGTTCCAGCTAAAGGTCCAAATCTTACAATTTCTTCAAAGGAAAAGGTTGTGTGTAGATCTGGGAAAGTACTGCTCTGCCCCTCAGATAAATGTTTTATGTGTTATCAAACTGTAGAATTGGGAGTCTGGAGGAATGTCATTCTGTGGTGCATCACTTGGCTACCATGTTCATGAATCTTGGGTTCAATCCCTAAGACCTCTCTCCCACAAGAAAGACACACACACACACACACACACACACACACACACACATACACACAATCTAGCAAGATGCTTAACTAGATAAATTTTCATAGCAATCTATGCTTTAAAAGTTAAGGACTCTGACATACTTTTAAGTTAAGAGGAAACAAACACTGTAAGATGCTATTGCAGACGTAACAGAATTTCATGCAATTCACTACATCCAAAGAGCAGTAGGGCAGTGCTAAAAAACAACCGCTCGTTCATGTTCTGTGACCTAACAATATCGCTGCCAATAAACTAAAGCTAAGTAATTCTGGTTTCAGAATTATGCTCTAAAGAGATAAAACGGGGAGAGGACGAGGAATCTATAGAAAGGTTACTATTTTAACTTTAAAGCCTCTAGTAATAAAAATGGATGGTAATGCCGGAGTTAACAGAATATTTAACTAGATAACATGGTAAAATTAACACAACTATTAAAACTGGCAAGAAAGTATAACAAAATAACATGAAAATATTTTAAACATTTTACAAAGTATGTAAGAAATTACAGCATCCATGCAGTACTTGCTATAGCAATGATAAATACTATTATGTCAGAATCCTTTTATCTTGCTAAAGTTGTTTAAAATGGTATTATTATTATTTTGTGGGGGGAGGGGGGAGGCATTTGTGCTCATGTCTGAAAGAATACATTTTAAGTAAAAAAATTTTTGAAAGCCCCCTCAACTTGACCTGACCATGGTGCAGTTAATTAATCACCTAATGCAGCAGCTGTCAGGAATACCCCTTTGCCCTGTGACCAAAATCAATGTAATACTTATGAATGAATCAGTTCTAAGGACTGAGGTCTCTGGGGATAAATGATCCTTTCTCTCATAAAGAGACAAATAGTATGCCAAGACAAAGAAGCCCCTCTAGTGTGTCTAGAATGTAGCACAGAACTCGGCTACTGCCCAAGGAGGCCAAAAGTTATAGGATCACTTCTTCAGTCCCAAACAGAGGCAAGCACCTGTGGGAAATACTGTGACTGCTAAGTATCTCCCTCCCACACTAAGTCACATCTGCTTTAGAATTTTATTTAGTGCCACAGTACTATTGCACTTTTCATTACAGTAACTATAGCAGCTAAATAAAACAAAATAATCAATTATTAAATGATAATAAAACAGTAATGCTATCAGAATTTCATATTCTGTCTTTTCAACATAATGCACAAATAGTTCATAAAAATATGGGCTTCCAGGTGGCTCAGTAGGTAAAGGAATATGGCAGCATGCACCCACCACATACATACACTAAATAAATACACTTAATAAAAATTAAAAATGAAAATGATGTCTAAAAAGTAAGAGATTTTGAGGAAGAGAGAAGATACCTTACGTTGAACATTTTCATCTAAATGGACTAAGGCCAAGCAAGCACTGACTCAGTTTCTTTGAACAGTGTGTTCTGTCTGTCTGTGTACGTGTCAGTACTGAGGATTTCACAGTGTGTCTGTCTCTGTCTGTGTCTGTCAGTAATGAGAATTTCACACAGTGTGTCTGTGTCTGTGTGTGTGTGTGTGTGTGTGTCAGTACTGAGGATTTCACACAGTGTGTGTCTGTCTGTGTCTGTGTATGTCAGTACTGAGGATTTCACATAGTGTGTCTCTGTGTGTGTGTGTCAGTACTGAGGATTTCACACAGTGTGTCTGTCTCCGTGTGTGTCAGTACTGAGGATTTCACACAGTGTGTGTGTCTGTGTCTGTGTGTGTCAGTACTGAGGATTTCACACCGTGTATCTCTGTGTATGTGGCAGTACTAAGGATTTAAACTAGGACTTTTCACTCTTTCCCCCTTTTTTCTCAATTTTTATTTTGAGACAGGGTCTCACTAATTCATTCATTCATTCAGGCTGGCCTGGAACTCATTCAGTAGCCCTGACTGGCCTTGAACTTGCAATCCTCCTGCCTCAGCCTCCCAAGTATCTGGGAATATTAACCTGCACCACAAGGCTGTTAAGTACATACATGGTCTTTAGAAAAGCAAAAATTACTTCAATCTCACTCCTAAAACTAAAATATTCTTTAAAAGGCAAAGTACCCTGAAATATATATGGAAGTTTAACACCCTACTAGTGCAGAGTGGCAATGATCCATCTCTGGAGTCAATACTTGAAAAAGTGTCTAGACCTTCCCTGGTAAGACCCTCATAGCCCATGACTCAACTAGTTAAGAAGAGACGCTTTCTAGAGTCTGCCAGACCCAGGGTCGGGGGGAGAGGTGGTGGTGACACCTGGCTTCCACAGCTTGTGGGTAAAACACACAACTGAACTGCCAGAGGTTGAGTCAGGCCATCCATAGTGTGGGACTCTAAACAGGGGCCTCTCCCTTTCAGCTGTTCTTTCACCTCCAGCACTTCAGATAAAAAAATAAAATAAAAATTAAGAGCTAGTGTGGTGGCTCATGCTTATAAACTGAACTCTTGAGACATACACAAGAGGACTGTCAGAATTCAAGAACACCCTGAGCTATATAATGAATGAGCTCCAGGCCAACCTGGGTTATGGATATTGCTATAGCAACAAGAGGAGGAGATATTCTGTCCAAGGAAGCAAGAAGAAATGCAGTTTGCCACAATAAACACCAGAACACACATCTGAACATACAACCAGACTTGATGTATATAATGCATGATGAAGGTACATACCTTTACTTTTTCCTGAAAAACAAAACAAAACATTATTATAAACTACTTCTGAATGCTACACTTACATGAAAATAATATGCTAACAATGACTCATTTTAGTCTATCAGTGTATCCATGCAATTAAAATCAACAGAAGGAGCACCCACAGCCACAACTCTGTCCAGCCGTGGTTCAGGCTCACAGAATTCCCACATGCTCATAGGAGGGGAAAGGGTAGCATACTGAGAGCAGTCTGGAGTGCCCATGTTTATTTGGACAGCGGTCTTTTTATACCTTTATTATCCTAACACTATGACATAATTTCTGTTAAAGGTCTGTATTACTGTTGCTTTGAATCCCTCAGACTGTCAGAAGATTTAACCTTGGGAATGTTTTCAAAGACTATAAAATGCAAATTCTTCTATCATCTTCATTTTTTCCCACTTTTCTTTTTTTTTTTTTTTTTTTTTTTGAGACAGGGTTTCTCTGTGTAGCTTTGGAGCCTTTCCAGAAACTCACTCTGTAACCCAGGCTGGCCTCGAACTCACAGAGATCCGCCTGCCACTGCCTCCTGAGTGCTGGGATTAAAGGCGTGGGCCATCACCACCTGGCTTACTTGAGGGTTTTGTTTTGTTTTGTTTTGTTTTGTTTTGTTTTGTTTTGTTTTGTTTCTTATTTGGCTGGGAGTCAAGCCCAGTGCCTGAGACATGCTGACCAAGCACTGCAGCATTAAACTTCCTCCCCAGCTCAAGTTTTTTGAAAAATGAGGTAAATGTTTGGGATATTCATTTATTTGGAGGATAAACAGAACTGAAGTAAACAAACAACTATTTAGTGCATTGCAAAAAAGACAATAAATCGGGCCTGGAGAGATGGCTCAGAGGTTAAAGCACTGACTGCTCTTCCAGAGGTCCTGAGCTCAATTCCCAGCAGCCACATGATGGTTTACAACCATCTGTAATGAAATCTGGTGCCCTCTTCCAGTGTGCAGGGATGCAGGCAGAACACTGTATGTATAATAAATAAATAAAATTTTTAAAAAAAAGACAATAAACCCATAACCCTAATCTTCATATTACAATGGCCTAACACCATGAATATCCTTGGGAAATATATCTGTGCCTTTACAGAGCGAGGCATAACTTCTCTAAAAAACAGTCAGTACCAGTGGACTACCTGCCCTGAACTGCCCTTGCCACTTAACCTTGCCTTTCTCTTCACTCTAATCCAATTTCACTAGCCAATAAACACATGCAAATAACTCACCTTGACCAGAAGCCAAAGGATTTAAAGGCCGTTGAATTGTCTGTGGCCTACAAAGAAAAGAATTGTACTGTATGAACATCAACGTTACCAATAAGTATATCTGATTTAGAAAGTGACATGTGCTATGCAGAGCTTTTTGTCCCTGAGAGAAATGCATATGTAAATGCATGCACATGCACACGAATGAATGCGCACACAAATGCACACATAGGTTTTTTTCCCCCCGAAGTTAGCTGGTACATCCTTTAGAGCCTTCAGGTTTCCAAGTGAAGAACCTTAGCATTTTTCAGTCACCCAGTGATCAACTTCCACCGCACTGGCTAAGAGTACAAAGCGGGTGCTTCCCCTAACACTGAACAAATACCTAACTTAAGCCTCAGATACTCCATCTGTAAGCAGTCATGACTACAATAAATTGTTACCGTAAGAACTAGAGGAGCAATGTCCATGGCATGTTTAACACAGTGCAGAGCATACAGTGAGTACACAAAAAGGTGACCTTGGAGCTGCTCTCTGAAATCAATTTAACTTGAAGAGGATGAAATACTGTGGCCATAGAAAGGAGAGCAGAGAGTAACAAAAAGAATCTTAAACTGTAGATTCTAATCTATACCCTATCATTGGCTATAGTGATCTTGGTAAATGAAGCAAAGCCCCTGGTTCCCAATTACTTCATCTACATAAGGAGATCCTGTAATCCACTCAGGAATGCTTGCTCAGTGGTTCCAATCCCAAAAAAAAGTCTAATATTATCTAAGCCTTTAAAGAAGTATTTGTTGCAGCTGGTGCCCCAGGGGGAATGAACAGGATTAATGACATTTAAGCTTCTATGTCCATATCAATCTTAATTTTAAGAGCATGAACCTGATTTGCACAAGTCTAGGAAAATAATGCATACTTAAAACAGTTTTCTTCATAGATGACACTCCATATCCTCCAAGCATCCGGCCCCTTGTAGCCTGTGTAGCGCTCAGGGTTAAGGAGTAAATCCACATACTCAGCATCGGGGGACTGTATGTCTGCAAAATAAAATGTTTCACCAAATCTTACCTATTTCAGAACAACATTTTAGGAAAAAGGAAAATAGGGAGAAACAAACAGCAACATTCACTGTTCACAATGGCTGCAAAATATCCTGATCTTGTAAGTGGTAAAAATAGGAACACATGAATTTTAGAGTTTAAGAAAACATGTGAGTCGATGCTCATAAACTATCCAAACAATGAGTCTGTTTCCATCCACATTAGCACAACAGCTCATCACTGACTATTGGAAATGAAGAGAGTGTTGCTTAGTAAGAG
The DNA here is from genome assembly GCA_902168325.1 of Peromyscus nudipes. Taxonomy (NCBI): domain Eukaryota; kingdom Metazoa; phylum Chordata; class Mammalia; order Rodentia; family Cricetidae; genus Peromyscus; species Peromyscus nudipes. The sequence continues at coordinate 20,983 of CABHPH010137267.1, forward strand.
AGCAGCCGTCTAGCACAGGCAAAACCCCAGGTTTGATCCCAGGCAGTAGAAAAGGAAAAAAGCTGGGCAGTTGTGGAGCAAGTCATTAATCCCAGCACTCAGGAGGCAGAGGCAGGTAGATCTCTGCAAGTTCAAGTCCAACCTGGTCTATAGAGTGAGTTCCAGGACAGCCAAGGCTACACAGAGAAACCTTGTCTCAAAACCACCCCCACCCCAAAAAAAGAAAGAAAAAAGTAAAAAGAAAAATACACTATAAATCACATAGACCAGAGAGATACATATATCAAAACACAGCATGTATCCCACTACAGAAAACATTTTTTCTGAGAGGGGGTTGCGGGGGTTGAGACATGGTCTCACTATGTAGCAGCTGTCCTGGAACTCAAGAGGGGTGCCCCTGCCCCTGCCTGTCTCTGCCTCACTGGAATTAAAAGCGTCCACCATCAATGCCCAGCTCTTTTCACAAACTTTTTAAAAGTTCATTAGTCCACTAATAAAGAAGAATATCAAAATTCAAATTTGATTTAATTTTGCTTAGCCAATTCAGAGGTGAACAATTCAAATCAAAAAAAGATACTAGAAAAAGAATTAAATCAATAAATCTTGATCAAAATCCTAATGTGTTCCAAGGCTGCCAATTTTCAGCACCAGCTACAGACAAGATGTCACGGTTCAACAGTCTCTGCACCAAAAGTCACAGAGACCATCAACACGGAAAAGGTTAACAGTCCAGCAGCATTTACAGAAGACATGTTCCTCATTCCTACATTTTAGCTACTTTTACAAAATGCAAGTGAAAGAGAACTATTAACTACTTGGTACATAAAACTGCAAAACCCAAGAGGCAATTTTTTTTATAGAAACTATTTTTAAATTTTTTTTTTTTTACTGTGGTAAAAATACATATAATGAAAACTGGCCATTGCCATCATCGTCAGTGAACTGTAAGTTACGTTCACAATGCTGTGTAATCATTGCCACTTTCTGTTTCCAAAACTTCTCCATCACCCTAAACAGAAACTGATTATTTAACGATTAACTCGCCAGCACATCTACTAACCGCTAATCTACTTTCTGTTGCTATGAATTTGCCTGTTCCAGACAGTTCACAGTGGCTCATACCACACTTATCTTTGTGTCTGGCTTCTTTCACCTAACATGTTTCCAGGGTTCTGGAACACTGTAGCATTTGTTAGAAGCTCATTCCTTCTTATATGGCTCAGTAGTATTCATGTGTATTTATGTGATATACACAGAACACATTTCAATTATTTTTGCACCTATGATAGACACATAGACCACTGTGCCTCTTATGAATGAACATTGGTCTACCTATGTCTGAGTCTTTCCCCAATTCTTTTGAGTTACACGCCTAGAAATACCACTGCTAAGTCAGTTCTGTGAGTCCATGTTTAGCTTTCTGAGGACCCTTCACACTGTTAGGACTACTGTTTTAAAAATAACTAAAAAGAATTGAGGGGCAGCATCCAGGGCAGCTCTTTGGTAAAGCACTTGTCTAGCATATCCAAAGCCTGAGTTTAAATTAATGCTTAATACAATGAAGAGGAGGGAGGGAAAGAGAGAGGGAGGAGGGGGAGGGAGGGAGGGGGAGGGCAGGAAAGAGGGTAGGCTGGTTGTTTGGATTTTTGACATCATTGGGAACATAAGGCAGACTTTCACGAACATCATACCGTCAACTTCACAGAAGCTGTCTGAAGAATCATCATGCTTGGTCCACTGAAGAACGGCCTTCTGGGTTTCCTCACTTCAAATAAGGACAATTGCATTATTCTTTTTTCCAGTCAACTGGGACCAAGAAAAACCAAGTACTTGAAGAGCAAATCACCTCAGAGATTCGTCCACTGCTCCAAGCCGCTCAGCTTGTTCACATTCTTCAATGAGGTTAGCTTCTTCAGAATACTAAATGGAAAGAAAACAGATTTACGACATTTTAAAACTGCTGCTTCCGTTTTTGTGACAGGGTCACATAACTTCAAACACATAATTTCCCTGCTTTAACCTCCTGAAGTGCTAGGATTACAGGCATGAGCCACACAACCTTAAGAAACATTTTTCAGAAATTAAAAGTTAGACAAGGCTCATGCTACCTGCCACTATCAACCAGGCTTCAAAGTCTATAAAAAAGAGCTCTATTTGTTTGTTTATTTGTTTGTTTTTGAGACAGAGCTTTCTCTGGGTAGCCCTGGCTGTCCTAAAACTCACTCTGTAGGCCAGGCTGGCCTTGAACTCAGAGATCCATAAGCCTCTGCCTCCACCTGGAATAAAATGAGCTCTCACATCCAAAAGTAGGTAAGAGGCTTTTTTGTCTCATTTTTGTCGGAAACACAATTCACTATTATGTTCACAAAATAAAGAATATCACACTGACAAATAGTGACTAAGATGTGCACAGGGAAAAGTTTCTGAGGTACATGGAAGTTATGAGGTGCACAAGAAGGCTGAGTCCTAGCGACCTGACTATAAGCGCCAGCTCCCCTGACTGCTGTGGTTGTACGAATGTTTCAGCTTCTTCTCATACTATAATTAGAAGAGCATCTTATAGAAAGGATTCTAATAGCTTTAAGTATTTCAAACACATGCTTTAACTACCCTATTTCTTCTTGATGTCTAAACATGCACACATACATTTCTTCCTAGTGGGTCTGTGCACACCACAGACCAAGCTCATGAGTCTTGATAACATTGCCATTAGCTGGTAGGACTGGAATCAGAAGGCCATAAATAAATGTTTACGGAACACCTACAACGGCCTTGTTAGGATGACCACAAGAATTTCTGAGCACGCTAGGAAGAACTGAAATGACTAAACTTTTAGGGAACATTAAATAACCGACATGATCAGATTGTTTGAAATATTATTTATTGACTGACAACTGTGATTCATTATATTAGTTAATATGGAAGACCGTTCAACTCCAAAAAAACTTCTTGAAACTCCATTCTTTTATTCATAGTTAAATATTAAAGAGTAAAGATATACGATCTACTTGACCTGCAATCCAATGGCTCAGAACATCTACATAGAAAATGTATGACAAAAGAAATTGCTAAATATATGTAAAAATCGGGGACTACAGTATACAAAATGTTTTTATGTTAATCTTACAATTTTGCTGTAAGCTGGAAATCATTTCAGATGAGATATGCCATGTTCAAGGTGGTATGGCCATAGACTGAAAATTATGTCAAAAGAAAATTTCAAATAAACATCAAAGGCCCTGAGAGCTGGTCCAATAAGTAGACACACTTGTCATGTAAGCCTGATGACCTGAGCTTGCTCCCCAGAGCCCGTGTAAGAAGCCGGATGCAGCGGCATCTGTCATCCCAGCACTCCTACAGCCATGCAAGGCAGAGACAGCTGTGACCAGAGACTCAGGAACCAGCTAGCCTGGAAGATGATGCCCAGTCTGCTAGCCTGGAAGATGATGCCCAGCCTGCAGAGACGAGAGGCCCTGGCCCCCCACCCCCCATACACATGCAAAACAACTTAATACAATTTTAAATGTATTCAAAAAACTTATCATACGCCTATGTATATACACTAAAACAAAAACTTTTAAACCCTTATCTGAATTTAAGATAAAGTAACTTCTTAGTACCATTTAGTAATTTAATCAGCTTAATTACATTTATCACTTTACTAGGTTATGGAAATGTTTCTGAAGAACATTTTTTCCAATAGTTTTTTATTTTAAATTTTCTATAAAACTGATCACAATCATCTTCAAAACTACATTTTACGATTAACCTATTTGAAATTATCAATAACCTCAGCTGGCTCCTCCCCACAGGTATTTTCTAACTGGGAAAACACTCGTTATGTATAAATACATGTGATGTTTTAGCCCAAATGTTTCATAAGTTCTATTCTTTGAGAAAATTTTGAATGGCATTTCCTTAATTCTGAAATGCTCTAATTTTGCATTGCTCTTAAACAAAATGATTTATCTGAGTTTGGCCTTAAAATGATTGGGAAAATGGAGTAGGAAATACACATGAAGCAAAACTGGACATTACTAATAACTGCTGAGTAATGGGTAAGTGGGTTTCCATCCACTGCTTTCACTTATGTTTTTATATATGTGTATACATACATAAACAGAAGTTACTGAATATGAACTAACTTTCAAGGTATCTCACTGCAGAGCAGGGAAATGGATTTTCCAAGATTTTCAGTCACATCAGTAAGTGTATGTGCATACCTTGTAGCTTGCAGACTTAATTCCATCAGGAACTTCATCCTGAAAAAGAAATATGTTTATTCTATCTTCTGACAAAATATTTTAAATTCTTATGACTTATGAGAAAAATTCACAAATTACTGAAGACCATTTTTAAGTGAGAAGAGCTTTTAATTTTAAATAATTTCTTTAAAGTAAATAAAAACTCAACAGGTGTGGCAGCACACAGCTTTACTCCTAGCAGTCCAATTGATATCTGTCTGAGACCAGCCTGGTCTATGTAGCAAGGGCAATGAAATAAGATCTTCTCTCAAAAAATGAGCAAATAAAACTCAAGGCCCATGTATTGCTGGTCAAGTACTGTACCATGGAAACACAAACATAGTTAGAAACATTCTATCTCTCTAGTGGTGCACAATACAAATGCAGGTACATGGGCTGACTGAGGCTGTGGGAAACATCCCAAAATCCGTGCGTGCTCCTTAGGCACCCTTCGGTCCCTGTAGTTCACCCTATTAGAAGGAATTAGGATAAAGCGCAGGCCTGTCGCAGGGAGTGGAAATATTTCTTTCCTTTAATGTCACTTGAGTGCCTCTGGGTCCAGCGTGTCTCTGCTCTTAGCATGTGTAGTTCAGACACTTTGTAACTGGGCTGTGGTATGTGTGTTGAAAGGGTCAATTAGTGTTTCTCCTCTCTTCTAAACCACAAACTCAAGGGCAGAGCTAAGCTTATATACCCAGACACAGAATATCAGTTATACAAATTACATGCTAAGCCGGGCCGGTTGTGGCACACGCCTTTAATCCCAACACTCAGGAGGCAGAGCCAGGTGGATCTCTGTGAGTTCGAGGCCAGCCTGGTCTACAGAGTGGTATCCAGGACAGGCACCAAAACTACACAGAGAAACCTTGTCTCAAAAAAACAAACAAACAAAAAACAAAACAACAACAACAAAAAAATCACATGCTAATTGAGACCTTTACCAGTCTCCTCACTTTCTTCTCTCATGCCTCCCAAAACTATATTATCATTCTAAATCATGCCATTTCTCTGCCAATCTCATATATTTATAAAAGAAGAATATTTTGAGGTGGACATGTTAGGTTTTTCTTTTTTTAACCTTTATTATTGATTTATGAAAGTTTCATACACATATAACGTGCATTCAAGTATCACTTCTACGTCTTTTACTCCCCTCCTCACTGCAAAGGCCCTTCCCACATTCATGAGCTTGTTTTTGTTTTCTTGAGACACACTGAGTGTAATAGGTCATCTGCAGGACCGTGAGTCAGGGACTATGAGTTGGAGCCTAATGGGCTCTTCAGTGGGTGAAAGTGAAGGCAGTGGCTGCCCCTCCCCCAGAACCCATCAGTGGTCACTGGCTCAGCAAGAAGATACTATGGTTTTGGTTTGGGGTTTTTTGGTTTTCTGAGACAGGGTTTCTCTATATAATAGTCCCGGTTGTCCTGGAACTCACTCTGTAGACCAGGCTGGCCTCAAACTCAGAGATCCACCTGCCTCTGCCTCCTGAGTGCTGGGATTAAAAGCATGCACCACCAGTGGTATCATGGTTTTTAAAAGGCAAACATTGTATCAGCCTACTGGACTACTGGACTCAGGCATTTAGCCCTCATTCTGCAGAAGCTGAGTCTACTATATCTTACCACAGTTCCTCAGATACTAGTGACTTTAAATTTCCCCAACTACTTTTATTGCTATTTTACTATTATCAAAAATGTAAGTGTAAGAATTTATAAATAAATATTTAAATTGATAGTATCTTAATGATATGCCAGACTTTAACGTAATAATCGCTGTGCTTTGAATGTTCCCAAAAGGCCCAAGTGTTAAAAGCTTGGACCCAGGGGACACCTGGAAAGGTAGAACTTTTCAGAGGTAAAGAAATGGGAACTCTTAGGTGCCACTGATAAAAACATATAATGCTACATCACTATGGAAGACAGTTTTGTAATTCCTCAAAATTTACAATTACCACACAATCCAACAAACCCACTTATAGATATATACTAAGAAAATCTTAAAGGCTGGAGACATGCCTCAGTGGTACAGATGTATTGAATAGCAGCAGATGAATGGATATATATTACTGGATATATATATAATGGATATATGAATGGATATATATAGTATAGCAGTAATGGATTTATATACTAGATATAAATCTAGACATTCAACAACATGCTAATTCACTCTTAGAACAGAATTCAGATATGTTATGATATGTTCTATTTAAAAGCAGTATACTAAGTGAAATAAAACCAGCTATAAAAGTACAAATATATAATTCCCTTTATGCCAAGTGCCTAAAACAGTCAAACTGCTTAAGGAAAAAAAAATACAAACAGAATGGTGGTGGCCAAGGATGAGAGGGATGGGTAGTGTTAAGCAGCATGGTTTCAGCATGGGAGGAAGATTAGAAATGGGCACTGGTGATGGCTGCACAATGTACGTGTACTTAATGCCACTGAATGTCAGCTTAAAGTGGTTAAGGGACACACACAATAAAATGTGAAATGAAAATATAGACATTTTTGGTGGTGCTCAGTATCAGGGCAATAGGACCTCATACACGCAGGGCAAGAGCTCTGCCACTGAGTTACACCCCCGGTCCTAGAGACTTGTAAAAACCTGCATCATTTGAAGGTGTAAAACAGAAAATCTCTGCTTTCATAGTAGAATGCTTCAAACTTCAAGAGGAAAACAAATATCAAGCCAAAAGAACAATCTCTAATAAATCAAAAGATTGTATTACCAGGATAGGCAGTGAGGGAACCAATGTGGAAGGAATCCCTTAAACAAAAAATGATACAGGGCCAGCAAGACGGCTCCAGGTAAAGGATCTAGCACCAGGCCTAAGCGCCTGAGTTCAGTCTCTGGAACCACACAGTGGGAAGAGAGGGCTGACTCCAGCAAGTCGTCTTCTGACCTCCACAAGGGAGAGGCATGCCACCCCCTCACCACCAACAAATAATGTAATATAAAAATAATATATTGACTTCATAAAAAATAAGCGTATTAACCATAAAAACTTAATTTTGACTAAAAAAACAAAACAAAAACAAAAAACCTGGCATGATGGTGAACACCTTTAGTCCCAGCACTTGGGAGGCAGAGGCAGACAAATCTCTTGAATTTGAGTACAGTCTAATCTACATAGTAAATTCTAGACCACCGGGGACTACACAGTGAGAGATCCTGTCTCAGTAATAATAATAATAACAATAATATTTACATGTAATTTTATATATTATATATTGTTGTTATTATTATATTACCATGAAGACAGTGTAATTCAAAGTAGATTTTATGAGGCTGGGAGACAGCTCAGTCAGTAAAATACCTCCCACACAAACATGAGAACCTGAGTTTAGATCCTCAGCATCGAGTAAGAAGCCAGGCTAGAGGCAGCCCCTGCAAGCCCAGAGCTGGAGAGGCAGCGGCATCCTGCCTCAGCAGTGAACCGAAGGGTCAGTAAGAGACTCCATCTCAGAACTAAAGGGGAAGGTGACAGAGGAAGCTGCTTGATGTCAGCCTCTGGTCTTCCTGCCACCGTGAGGCACACACACATTTAAGCAACTTAGTTATAAGTTTAGGTTTATGAGAGGTAAATATTGACTGTTACATTTAAACAGGATCAAATGATAATTGGATGAACAGTGGCCCTTTCTGAAAATCTGTCAAGAGTGAAGACAGCGGGGACAGTTCTTACAGAATGACAGGGTCTGACAGCGCAGTCTCTTCTCCCACACTGGCTGATGTCATTCCAGAAAGGACAGGGCTTCTTCAAGTTTACCTGCAAAAGGACAGAAAGTTACAAAACTATAAAGCCCTGAGAGTACAATCGACTGCTGGGATCATGATCCGAGGTTGTGGCGATGGCTTACCCCAGGTTACACTCACTGGCTCTCCCATGACTTGTCAAGTTTCACTAACTGCGTAAATGTGTAGCTGGTGTAAACTGGTAAGCCTGGTTAGAGAGACACAGACTACCAAACAGACCCTGTGCAGATGGCAGCTGAGCTGGGAGTCAGGGCTTAAACCCGCAGCACTCAGCTCCCGTTTAAGCCGGATACAGGGAGGAACTGTGGACCAGGGTTCTGAAGCTCTTTCAGCAGTGTCCTCACGGTCAGACACCGTGTTTAGGAAGTCCAAAAACGCCTCCTCTCAAAAAAAAAATCATCTTCATGGGAGCCCATCTGATGGCTGACAAAACAACATTTTGAGAATACAGCAATTTCTATTTTAACTTCAATTTAACCAGTTCGTTTTGTTTCTAACTCTAGAAATTATTGAAGTTAAAAAATCAGAGGAAAAAAAAGAAAGAAAGAAAGAAAGAAAGAAAGAAAGAAAGGAAGGAAGGAAGGAAGGAAGGAAGGAAGGAAGGAAGGTAGGAAGGAAGGAAGGAAGGAAGGAAGGAAGAAAAAAAAGAGCCAGGCGGTGGTGGTACCTTTAATCCCAGCACTGGGGAGGCAGAGGCAGGCAGATCTCTGTGAGTTTAAGGCCAGCCTGGTCTACAGAGTGAGTTCCAGGACAGGCTCCAAAGCTACAGAGAAACCCTGTGTGTGTGTGTGGGGGGGGGAATCAGGGCTGCAGAGAGTTCAGCTGGTAAGGGGCACAGGGCATGAGTTGACTTCCCAGATGCCGCATACAAAGCAAGCAAGCGTGGTGGCAATGCTTGCAATCCCAGAGCCGGGAGTCAGAGACAGGGTTACAGAAGGCAGCCATCGCAGCCTGTCAGAGCTCAGACCAGGAAGAAACTACGGCTAGAAAAGACACCTGAACTGGACCTGAGAACACCACCCATGGCTGTCCTCAGGTCTCCTCATGCACACACACATATACACACACACACACAGGCCAATAGGTGGTTTCTCAACAGTCACTTGCGAACCAAGTTTTCCTACTAAACTTTGTGGACATTGAGAGTCAGAGGTGGCCCAGTCAGTGAAGATGCCACATAAGCTGGGCTGGAGCTCACATAAAGGTCAAAGGTGAGAAACAACTCACCAGGTTTTCATCTTACCTCCACATCTTAGCTCCACAGTCATGCCTTGGCATGCACACATGCATGCATGCACACACCACATTTTTGTTTTGTTTTGTTTTGTTTTTCAAGACTGGGTTTCTCTATGTAGCCCTGACTGTCCTGGAATGCGCTCTGTAGACCAGGCTTGTCTCGAACTCATAGAGATCCGCCTGCCTCTGCCTCCTGAGTGCTGAGATTAAAGGCATGCACCATCATGCCTGGCTCACTAAATTTTCTTTAATTTTTTTAAACTTTGTAAACATTTAAATAATTACCAATTTCAGTAACAGTACCAAAGCTTAGTCATCTAAGAAAATATAATCATCCATTACAGCATACTTACATAAAAAAATTGAAAATATCAGGACTGGAGAGATAGCTCAGAGGTTAAGGGCACTGGCTGCTCTTCCAGAGGTCCCGAGTTCAAAACCCAGCAACCACATGGTGGTTCACAACCATCTATAATGAGATCTGGTGCCCTCCTCTGGCATGCAGGCAGAACACTGTATACATTATAAGTAAATAAATCAGTAAAATAAAAATTGAAAATACCTTGTAATATCTAAAGTAGTCACTTTCAAGAAGTTTTTGTAGTCTTGGGAAAAGTCTGTAGTTATTAAATTTGTCGATGGTTTCAATATCACAGGTACAATCATCCAGATAACCACTAACCTGTTACAAAGGAAATGAAATATTAGATTTAAATGTCCCAGATACCACACGATTCTTTTCATCCTGTAGTTATTATTTAAAAAAAAAAAAAAAAAAGCCTGCTACTCAGCAACCTTATCTTCCCACCCTATCTTGGTTCTCTAAGCTAGAGAATGACAGTAATACACTGATACTGTTGTGTTCTTGTATCTCTAGAGCAACACACTTCTACAGGGTCAGCTGAGCTCGGATGTACACAGAACTGGACCCCTCGCAGCCACCTTGTGGCCCTACCCTCAGGACCCACTGACCTGACCAAAGGTTAGCACTGAGAGGAAGAGGGAGCGGTGGGTCTCCCTGTGGCTGGACCAACGAACAAGGAAACTCAAATCCTATTTCCTATTCCACCATGGGGCTGGGGAGCATACGCATGCAGGCACAACCAGATGCTACGGACTCTAGAGATGTCTCCCACTGGCACCTGGCTATCACTGAGTTCTCCTGGGACTAGCTTTGTCTCTCATTTTCAGAGGCTATGGAGCTTGGTGAATGTATAAAGAGAAGTAATATCAACTAGCAAAACAAACAGTAACTCATCCTAAGACACTAACAACCCCAACTATTGGGCCACAGCAGATTTCCTACGTTTAGAATGATGCTCAGAACTTACATGTCCTGGCAACACTGGGGTAATAAAGTGACCACAAATGCTTAACACTGATGTCTTGACCCTACCTCCCAGATCAAGCTACTAAGTTTCTACATCAGGATATAGAGAGAAATTACAATCAGCCAATGTTACTGGCTGTGAAACTGAAAGTTCTGGGCATTTATTTGGAGCTAAGCAAACACCGAATAAAAGTAATGTAACATTAAGTAACAAGTACATAATGTTTCAAAAAAATAGAAAAAGAAAACACATCATCCTGCAGAAAAGAGAAGCCTGCAGTACTTTGGTGTGGTATGTTTGCACTGTGAACTACATTGAAAATAAGGAAGTGGCCTCTCACTGAGGAGCTACCGACAGCTACTACGGGAAAGTTTTCTTTAGGGATGTGGTCCCTGGAAAGCGGACCATACTCCGTGGGCAGCCCCACACCCATACATACAGCAGCACAAACTGACCTCAGTGACTAGTTTAAAAAAGAACATCCATGCCGGGGCGGTGGGGGTGCACACCTTTCATCCCAGCACTTCAGAGGCAGAGGCAGGTGGTTCTCTATGAGTTCGAGACCAGCCTGGTCTACAGAGTGAGTTCCAGGACAGTCAGGGCTTCACAGAGAAACCCTGTCTTGAAAAACAACAAAACAAAACAAAACCAAAAAAACAAAGAATGTGTACTTCTTTTCCTGAGGACTCAAGTTTGGCTCCCAATACCCCTATCAAGTGGCTCACACCACCTGCAACTCCAGCTCCAGTGGCTCCAATGCCTTTTCATGACCTCCCTGTGCATGGCACTCACATGCACACACCCCACACAGACATACACATACACATCATTAAAAATATTTAAGAGCCAGGCGTGGTGGCACATGCCTTTAATCCCAGAACTCGGGAGGCAGATCCCTGTGTGTTCGAGGCCAGCCTGGCCTACAAAGCAAATGCCAGGACAGCCAGGGCTGTTATACAAAGAAAACTTGTCTCTGTGTAACCAAATACACATATTTGGTTTTTCATATACATATAATATATATATATATTAAAATAAGAAAGCAAGGCATAAAACCTTATTAAAATACTGAATTAATACTTTACCCTTGGACTATGTGAAATCCTATACTATCTTAATTTAAGAACATTGAAACTCAGTAACAGAAACTTTTCACCTGAAACCAAGAATATGGTAACAGCAATGTCCCAAAACTAACACTTTTTACTGATTTTTCTAGTCTTACTTATTTTCTAGAAATCTGATCCACATACTCCGCCATGTCTATTTTCATCCCTTTTGAATCTGTAAGGATAGAAACCACCTACTACTTCTCACCTTTGATTCGAATTGTTAAAAAGAATGACATTGAAATAGCACAAAGATCAAATGGAGACCAGCAGACCAGCAGACCAGAGACAGCGCGTTACAAAAGGAAAAGCAGAAAAGCCTGAGCTTGAAGCCAAACGCCCCAGGAGCCCACTGCCTAAGTGGAAATGAACTTGCAGGCCACAGCTAAGCACAGTCACTTGGGGGATGCTCTCATGTCGTCTTCTACCACTGCGGGGTCAACTGTCTCTCCTGGGCACTTCCAGAACATTCCACATAGTACTGTGGTATGAGAATACCTCACTTTCCTGGTTGTATCTATCTTATCAACGAGAATAGAAAATCCTTGAGGCAAAATGATGATTGTTCACCTGTGTGACCCAGCCTGTAGCACTATGCTTCTGAAAATGACACACCTCAGCAATCACTCACAGAGTGGGCTGGTGGATGAATGAGGACTTCCCACTCTCACTCCTGAGACACAAACCATCGTCTGCACACCTGCGGGGTGCCCCAAGTTCAAGAGCACATCTGGCAGTAGCACACTCACAAGGCAAGAACACAGGCAATGAGGCAACCTTCTGTGCCCACATTCGGTCTACCCACACGTCATTCTAAAGTGCACCAGAGGAAGCTCCAAGCCAGGAAGGAACACAAGATCCCCCAGAGCAGAGGTGGCACACAGCAGGGAGACCACAGAGGGGGGGACAGGAGGCTCACACGTGGGAGACTTTTAAACCTTCTGCCCTTTACCCTTCATGTGGAATAGGCCGTATTCTTCACCATAACCACAAGAAGCAGTGCTATGGGATGTTCTGTATGGCAAATGTGTTGCTAATAAAACACTGATTGGCCAGTGGCTAGGCAGGAAGTATAGGCGGGACTAACAGAGAGAATTAAAAGAGCAGGAAGGCAGAAGGAGTCACTGCCTGCCAGCCACCGCCAGGACAAGCAGCATGTAAAGATGCCGGTAAGCCACGAGCCATGTGGCAAGGTACAGATTTATGGAAATGGATTAATTTAAGATATAAGAACAGTTAGCAAGAAGCCTGCCACGGCCATACAGTTTGTAAGCAATATAAGTCTCTGTGTTTACTTGGTTGGGTCTGAGCGGCTGTGGGACTGACAGGTGAGAGAGATTTGTCCTGACCGTGGGCCAGGCAGGAAAACTCTAGATACAAAGCAGGGTGACTAAGGACACAAAATAAAAATGACAAGGTTTCAATAGAGGCGAAGAGCTCAGGCTCAGTGAAGACAGCGACACTTGGAAATTTGCCAGCCAAGAGGCAAGGTAGAACTCTATCCTTGGAAGAAGTCTGGCAGGTGTGATGCCAGCCTAGTTCTAGAAACTAGAATAGGCACGTTACCAAATCAGTCACAGGGAGGGCTGTGGCAGAAATGGCACCAACAGTACCCACAGACTCTTAGAAACAAAAGAAAATCCTAGGACAAGAGACAGGTGCTAGCTGTAACAAGCTCAGCCCGATGCTATGCTTCAGAACATGCTCCTGCTGCTCAGGTAACCACTACACTACCCCCCACTGCAAAGCACAACCCTGTATGACACGGGAATCTAAACTTTAAAAAAAGCATCCTGTCTCCCTCCCAAAGCGGTGACCACCTACTGAAATTTGAAGTGTATCCCCCTAGACTCCAAGTGATAAGCAGCTCGGGGTAGGAGCCCAATTAATAATTGAAGGTAAAAAGGCCCACACTGAAGGACAGTAGGTGCTGGGAGATATTTGATTACACTGTGCAAAGATATGTCACTCTGATTTATTTAATAAAAAGCTGAATGGCCAATAGCTAGGCAGGATTTCCAGGCACAGAGAGGACACTGGGAAGCAGGGAGGAGACAAAGGAGACTTGGAGGAAGTAGGAAAGCAGGATGGACAGTATGTAGATGAGGAAAATGAGCCTCAGGGCAGCACATAGATTAACAGAAATGGGTTATTTAAGTTAGAAGAGCTAGCTAAAAACAAGCCTAAGCTATTGGCTGAGCTTTCATAATAAGTTTCCGTGTCGTGATTTGGGAGCTAGCTGGCAGGTCAGAGAAACACTTGCTACATGGAGGTAGACAGCAGGACCTATGTAGCCTAGCACATAGCCACACCCAGTTTAAAGACGTAGTCTGTGAGAATTGCAAAGCCTCTCGAGGTGCCCGTAGCAAGCTCCCAAAGAGCAGACCCTCCACAGCCACCAAGCTCTACAATTAGGCCTATTTAGATTTAAAACCCATCTCTGTCACTGTGTTTTCCATAAAATAATAATTTCCATCTCACAGATTTGGTATCAGGATAATAAAGAAAATAAATGCCTAAAAAAATGTTAAACCTCACTATTAACCCATCTCTGCTTAAATGCTCTACTACTCTCCAAAGCAGCCCACATTTCCTTAATGAAGAGGAAAATGCAGGCCTAGTTTGCAGTCCAAGTTTCTAATACTGGACTATTCCAGTAGTCCCACTGGAATAGGGGCCAGATCACAGAAAACTAGCATGGGGCAGGGGGTGGAGCGCTCAGGTACTTTCTCCACTGACTACAGCTGATTTAGTCAAATGCAATAGGCAAGAAAAGATATTTAATCACAAATATGTATAAACATAACCTGCTGAGCCCATCTTTGTGAATGGTATGTAAATGGTTTCAAGGCTGGCCACTCTGTGTTGGACAACAGTAAGGGCTTATTCTTGAAGGGAGAGGTTTTTTTTTTTTTTGGTTTTTCAAGACAGGGTTTCTCTGTGTAGCTTTGCGCCTTTCCTGGAGCTCACTTGGTAGCCCAGGCTGGCCTCGAACTCACAGAGATCCGCCTGCCTCTGCCTCCCGAGTGCTGGGATTAAAGGCGTGCGCCACCAACGCCCGGCGAGAGGTATTTTTTAATTCACAATAAAAGACAAAACAAACCAAAACAACAACAACAAAAACCTTCTAGTTGTCTTATGTACAGTACTAAGAAAGTCTAGCCTACCCATAGATCAGCATTTTATTCAGATTCAAAGTACTATAGGACTGTATTTCTCATATTTGTTTTTTATGAAAATCTTTTTTCCAAGTGTCAATTAAGAAAAAGAAAGAACAAGACAGAGAAAGGAAAAAAAAACCTAAAATTATCAGTATTCTCAGATCTTATGCAGTATACACAAAACTTAAGAACACCACAAAAAAGAAAAAAGCTCGAATTATTAAATAAAGTCCAGGATACAAAAATTAAATCAGTTGTGTTTCTAGGAACTAATGAAAAAAAAAACTGCCAGGAAAAAAAAAATCAAGAAAACAATCCCATTATAATAGCATCAAACAAATAAGATACTTAGGAAGACATGCAGCCAAGGTGGTGCCTGGTGAGCAAGTACTGAAACAGGAAGGTTGCTTATACACCGCTGCTGGGCATGATGGAACCCAGTGTAGATGCTACTCAAGAAACCAAAAACAGCTATCATTGATCTAGCAATCCGACTTCTGGGTACACATGCAAAAGAAATAAAACCACTGGCTCAAAGAGACATCTGCACACCCACACTCCTTGCATCACACAATATCCAAGACACAAAAGCTGCTAAGTATCTGACAAGAATAAATAATGTAGCCGTGCGGTGGTGGCGCACACCTTTAGTCCCAGCACTCCAGAGGCAGACGCAGGCGGGTCTCCGTGAGTTTGAGGCCAGCCTGGTCTACAGAGCAAGTTCCGGGGCAGCCAGGGCTGTTACACAGAGTAGATGATGACACACACACACACAGACACACACACACACACACACACACACACACACACACACCCCACAATGACTACTATTCTGTCCTTTGTTGCAACCTGGATGAATCTTGAAGATCTGTGCTAAGCAAAGTAAGCTAGCTATAAAATGATACTTCATGGCCTCCCTTACTTGTGAGATCTAAGAAAGTCAAAGTCAAGCATCAAGGGTAGAAGTGGAAGACGTGGGAAAACACAAAGTAAGTAAATCCTGGGGTCTGAATGAACACCATAGTGTTAATAATAGTGTATATCTGCTAAGAGAGTAGATCTTAAGAATTCTCACCATACATGTAACTAACTGTGTGATGGTGGATATGATAATTAGCTTGATGATACTCTCCCAGTGTATACGTGTATCAAGACATCTCCTAGAATATGCCCTTTGTCTCTCAATAAATAAATGTGTGCATTCAAAATGTACTTTATTTGGTCAAAGAACTAGGAGTACTTAATTGTATTGTTTTGTGACAAGAAAGAAAGAAAAGAAGAACGTGAGGGGATGGAAAGATGTCTCAACCATTAAGAGCACTGCTGCTCTATCATGAGAACCAGAGTTTGGATCCCAGGACCCACTGGTTTGAGAGGCTGCTCACCAACACCTGTAACTCCAGCAGCTCCAAGGAACTCAATGCCCTCCTCTGGTGTTCAGGGCCCCTTCACAGCACACACTCACACACATATACACACACAGAGAGACAGAGAGGGGTTTTTAAAAGAACACAAGCTTCTAAAATAAATCTTATTTCATATTTTAAAATATACAGCATGATGTTATGCTATATATAGGAAAATAGTTAACAACAGGATGAGTTAACATATCCATCTCTTCACGAAATTACCCACCTCCCCCATGACAAGAATAGTTGTTAACATACTCATTTAACAAAACCCCTGAATACACTACTAACCATACTTTAAATCTCTAAATGCCCAACCAAGATAAACAGGTAAAAGAAAATGCCACATACACACAATGAGATATTGCTCAGTTTTAATAAGAGATCTTGCCATTTAACCTGGGCAGCCCTGGAGGACATGCTAAGTGAATTAATGCAAAGGAAGAAAGACAGACTTCCATGTTCTCACATATGGAATATATGACAGGAGAGAGAAAGAGACTGATGGGGAGAGGAAGAACTGGGATGGTGTAAACCAAAGGATGCAACATACTAAAAAACTGATACCAGAGGCCGGGCAGTGGTGGCACACGCCTTTAATCCCAGCACTCGGGAGGCAGAGCCAGGCGGATCTCTGTGAGTTCGAGGCCAACCTGGTCTACAGAGCCTTGATCTATGACAGGTACACAGAGAAATCCTGTCTCAAACCCCCCCCCAAATAAAGGGGAGGGGCTGGAGAGATGGCTCAGAGGTTAAGAGCATTAGCTGCTCTTCCAGAGGTCCTGAGTTCAATTCCCAACAACCACATGGTGGCTCACAGCTATCTGTAATGAGGTCCAGTGCCCTCTTCTGGCTTGCAGGCAAACATGCAGGAGGAACATTGCATACATAATAAATAAATAAACCTTTAAAAAAAACAAATATCAGATAGCAAGGTACAGGGTTTCCAGAGCTAGCGCTGCCCAAAGTCTTGGTTTTATTAAAGTTCACAATGTGGGGCTGGTGAGATGGCTCAGCAGTTAAAAGCTCTTGTTATTCTTGTAGAGATCCAGGGTTCGATTCCCAGAATCCACATGGTGGCTCACAACTGTAACTCCAGTTCCAGGGGATCCAATGCCCTCGTCTAACCCCCACAGGCATGTAAATGGTTCACAGACATACAGGCAAAACACTCACACACACAAAATAAGTCAATCTTTTTTTTTTTTCAATTAAAAGCGAAAAAGAAAAACACATCACATTGTGAAGTGACTCAAAGGATAGCAACCATCATACAAATATTTCTTCCCTATACTTTATTCAGAAGAGCCAGGGGTACAGTGGGTACTTAGAGTCAATGGCCACCTATCTAGTATAACCTATTTCAAAGATCCCTCTGACGAGGATTTAATACTGAGTTTCTGTCCACCCACCAAATCACCTCTCCATGGTGCAGCAACTTGGCCTAACAATTAAAGCTATTTTTAAAACTGACTTAACAGGACAGTTGACAAGTTAAATCTACAGAGGAACGTAAGTAGACTTACTCTTTAAATGTTTGCGGAGCTGGCATTTGTGTTTCTCAGTACCCCTCCTGCAGCAGCCCAAGGCAGACCTACCTCACTCAGGTGGCTGCGTGTCCCTCTTGAGGTGGCCCAAGACAGACCAACCACACTCAGGCAGCTGAGCATTACTATTGCTCACCAGATTTAAGAACAATAAAACAGTTTTAGTGGAAAGGAATGGACACTAATTTTTAATTAATTAAGTGCAAAATATGTTTATACTCCCTCCATAACTGACTTTTTAGTATTTCTTCTGAGACTGTATCTTTAAAATATATTCCACTAATTGTGCCTAAAAGTTTTTGCTACATTCACTTATTCAACATAACTGTCAAAAATTAAAAATAACAAACTGGAAAGGCTTCCTTTCATCTAAATCTATATCTATTATAACAAATACTATTTTGGTTCAAAGAAGGAGTGCTTCCTGTTTACAGAGCTATTTACTCAAATGGGGATAAGAACCAACTTACTAATAAATTAATATTACTGGCCGAGCAGCAGTGGCACACGTCTTTAATCTCAGCACTCGGGAGGTGGAGCCGGGAGGATCTCTGTGAGTTTGAGGCCAGCCTGGTCTACAGAGTGAGATCCAAGACAGATAACAAAACTATATAGAGAAACCCTGTCTTGAAAAACAAACAAACAAACAAAAATTAGTATTACTAATTACTATTTTAATAGGATAGTAAAAAAGCAAGTGGTTGTATGTAAGAAAGATTTACAAGTCCCAAACAACCATTTTGAGTAATGAACAGAAACAATAAAACACTACTTTGAAAAGAGTTTACAAGGGTTGGAGAAATGCCTCAGAAGTTGCTCTTGCAGAGTACCTGTGTTCAGTTCCCAGCATCCACATGGATTACAACCATCTAACTCCAGTTCCAGGGGATCCAACACCCTCTTCTGACCTCCAGTGGCTCCTGGCACTCACATGGTGTACATGTATAATGCAGGTAAAACACTCAAATACATAAAATAAAATAAAGCTAAAAATTTTTTTAAAGAATTTACAACATGCTGGGTGGTGGTAGCCTTTAATTCCAGCACTGGTGGCAGAAGCAGGCAGACCTCTGTGAGTTTGGAGGCCAGCCTGGTCTACAGAGAGAGTTCCAGGACAGCCAAGACTACACAATGAAACCCTATCTGTGAAAGGAAAAAAAAAAAAAGAAAAGAAAAGAATTTACAACATACAGTGAAAACCATTTTAACAGGACTTGACACCAACAGATATATGTAGCAAATGACCAAGCTCAAAGACACATCAGAGCCATCAACCCATCAAAAAGCCCAATTTCAACAAACAATGCGAACAGCTGGCTAGACTAAATGATATTTTACATAGTATGCTGCGGTAGTTTGAATGATTGGCCCCCATAAGCTCATACGGAGTGGCACTATTAGGAGGTGTGGCTTTCTGGAGTAGGAGTGGCCTTGATGGAGGAAGTGTGTCACTGTGGAGGTGGGCTTTGAGGTCTCATATATGATCAAGCCATGTTCAGTGTCCAAGCTCACTTCCTGTTGCCTGTGGACCAAGATGCAGGATTCTTAGCTCCTTCTCCAGCACCATGTCAATCTGCACACCACCATGTCCCACCACGATGATAATGGACTAAACCTCTGAAACTGTAAGCCACCCAATTAAATGTTTTCCTTTTTAAGAGTTGCCATGCCGGGCAGTGGTGACGCATTCCTTTAATCCCAGCACTCGGGAGGCAGAGGCAGGCGGATCTTTGTGAGTTTGAGGCCAACCTGGACTACAGGGTGAGTTCCAGGAAAGATGCAAAGCTACAGAGAAACCCTGTCTGGGGGGGGGGGGGGGGTTGCCATGGTCATGGTGTCTCTTCACAGCAATGGAGACTCTAAGACATGCTGAAACTCCCTAACATTTGCTGAGCACCAATCAAATACCAGGTATTTTGTTTTGTTTTGTTTTATTTTGTTTTTTTAAGAATGCATACCTTTAATCTCAGTACTTGGGAGGCAGAGCCAGGCAGATCTCTGTGAGTTCGAGGCCAGTCTGGTCTACAGAGAAAGATCCAGGAGAGGCATCAAAGCTACACAGAGAAACCCTGTCTCGAAAAACCAAAAAAAAAAAAAAAAAAAAAAAATGCAGCCTCTCTGGACTCAAGGCTCTAGGGCCTTTCCCTTTGCCCAGGGCATTTTTATTATTCTCAATATTTACAGTTTAGCCAGTTAATTTCCACATTCTCAAAACAACCAACCTGAAAGGAGCTCCCAAAAATACAATTCCAAATGCAAATTTCCTCGATATATCAGGCACCACGGTTTGCTGGGTTTCCTGAACCAGGTTTTGCATAGGCCTTGCATAGCAGACTCTGAGACAACATTCACACAGGACAAACAAAAGCAAACGCCAGGCTTGAAAAACATTTTTTAACTCCATTTCGATCTCTCAACACTTGTTGGTGAGTGTCCTGTGAATGCTTATCAAAGTTAATTTATTGCTTGAAGAACTCTGTACATTTTACTTCAATGACTTTCTAAAGCTACCTACTGCTCTGACTCATCAGAGAGCCTGTGACTGAACCACAACTACAGACCTGATACTCACGCAACAGAGAGAGGCAGGGTGGCAATGTGGCAACCCTAGGCAGAAGTGGTAAGAGAGATTGACAGCAGCAAGGAAGGAAAAAAAAAAAAGTAAACCTAAGACCATTTTGATTATCTTTTTCTTTTTCTTTTTTTTTTTTTTTTAATTCGGTGTTTTGTCTGCATTCATGTCTGTGTGAGGGTGTTGGGTCCCCTGGAACTATAGTTTCAGACAGTTGTGAGCTGCCATGCGGGTGCTGGGAATTGAACCCAGGTCCTCTGGAAGAGCAGCCAGTGCTCTCAACCTCTGGGCAATCGCTCTAGTCCAAATCTACCCCTTTTTCAAGACAGGGTTTCTCTGTATAGTTTTGGTGCCTGTCCTGGATCTCACTCTGTAGACCAGGCTGGCCTCGAACTCACAGAGATCCTCCTGGCTCTACCTCCCAAGTGCTGGGATTAAAGGTGTGTGCCACCACAGCCCGGCTCCATTTTGACTATTTCTGCAGTTAACTGGGCTATATTTTGGAGGTAGCTCAGGCTGACCCAAGTTGCCCCAGGCTGGGTGCAGATATTACCTACAAGCCCCACTGAACCAGGCTAGTTTACTATTATTCAGTTGACTCTGAAGAGGAAAACCAGAAACTCTTCCTTTAAAAAAAGTGACTTTAAACAGATTTTTTTTTTTGTATTAGGGAGTATTTAAATCTGAGATTACTGGGGGCTGA
>CABHPH010137268.1:0-15277 GCA_902168325.1 Peromyscus nudipes
CAATTAGATGAACAAAAGGAGACAAGAAGCAGGGACAATGGAAAGGACAGGCAAAATCTGCAGACATGTTAACAGAAAAGTTCAGGAGCTGGTGCAGAGCAGTGCATTGGGGACGATTAAGAAAACAGTGTGCTTTAATCAATGAGCAAGTCTGCCTTGAAACAGAGGAAACTATTTACATGCACCCAGCTGGACTTCCAAACTTGCTGCAGCTTGAGTATTGCTCTTTGCATCTGAGCATTCTTCTACCTTCGAAATGGGTGCACTATTGCAATACTCTGGTAGGAATGAATACAGACAATTTAATATTTTTAATTCACAAGTCTTTGGAACAGGGTTCACATTCAAGACACTTAATGTGTATTTAATCTATACCTAGATTTTTTTTTGTTTTTAATATAGGGTCTTACTACATACCCATGGCTGGCCTTGAACTCACAGAGATCTACCTGCCTCTGCCTCCTGAGTACTGGGATTAAAAATGTGAGCCACCATGCCTGGCCAAGGTGATATATTTTATTTTGAACTAGAGTTACAGGAAGTTCTAACAGGGAAGAATGAACATATTTTGCATATAGAAGGGATAGAGTGTAACATAGCCATAGGGCAAGCTGAGATAACTAGGAGTTTGGATATGGGACTCTGTAATTCCTCTCATCAAGTGATGGGTTCTATTTCCTCAGTTTTTTAATCTAGCCTAATCTGTAGCATTTATCCAGTATATTGCCTACAGTAAAGTATAGTTTTTGAAGTCAGCCTCTACGGGCAATTTCCCATTCTTGCTTTCTTGGAGTGGGACCAGAATAGAAAATTAAGTCTAACACCTCAACATTCAGGAAGCCACTCTAGACTTTTCAATCCCCAACATTCTTTTTTATATCTCTCTTCATTTAAAATATTATTATCTTGAACATCTAAGAGGTGGTCATTTTCCTTTTCTTTAGCGTTCATTCACAGTCCCTGAAAAAGGTTTGTATGACTGCTTCTTTCATTGGAATCAGTGAGAATAGCACATATCCAACGACATAAAAGCAGGACGCTGTAGATAACTATCAGGCTCTTTAACCATCACAGCCAGATAAAGAATTTGGCCGTTAATGGTTAAGTGTAATCATATAAGAAAATTGAGGAGAAAGGAGTGTATACAACCATTTCAAAAGTACAGGGAAAGACAATTCTGATCACAATTGTCTTTAAAGCTTAGTCACAGGAACAAAATGGCCACAATACTAACATTACAAATATACATCACTACAATTATAAGGTTAAGCAGACTAGTTCAAATGCCAATGAATGAATGATGGTACTAATCACAGTCCATGTCTCTTATATTATTAATTTTGCTTTTTTGTGTACATATATATATATGGGTATAAGCACATATGTGTCAGTGTGTGTGTGTGTGTGTGTGTGTGTGTGTGTGTGTGTGTGTGTGTAGATCAGGAAACAACTTGGAGAAACTAGTTCTTTCCTTCTGTCGCTTGGGTCCTGGGGATCAAACTTGGATATTGGGTTGGCAACAGGAGCCTTTACAGCAAAAGCACCTTGCTAGCCCCAGTTTATATTTTTTGAAAAGCTATTAGTGATTGATCGAAGCAAGTCAAACTTGGCAATGATGTACAAAGCAACTATTGTTCACACCTGTGCTCCATAGGAGTCTGATACTCTGCCAATCTAGAGCATGCTGACTTCTTAGACGATAATAGATTCAATTTTAGCTCACAAACACAAAATGTGAGACCTCATTTGAGAGGGCAGTTAAACTATATACAGATTTACTACCCACAAAAATTGTTCATCACTTGCTAGAAAAACAAAGGAAGAACATGCTTTGCCTTAGATTGATCTACATCTCAGAAAAAGCACTCTCATACTCCAAGTATCCCAGCCCTAATGAAGAACTTGATTACATTTGGACTCTGGTTCTGCATTCTTTTCACTTGGGTTACAGTCACCAGAATCAAACAGGTATTTAACACTAATACAAGGGATTTAATGGAGTTGAACATGAAAGTACATAAGTGTCTGCAGTTAACTAAATTTTTTTCATCCTTTTCACATATAATTTTCTGTATCATGAAATAGATTTTATTGCTACAAAGAAAAATGGGTAAAAAAAGAAAATAGATGAAAATGTATAAGTAGAATGTCATCAAAAGTATCAGAAAGCCACAGAGAAAAAGATTAAAGTAACATAAACTTACAGCAAACACACCCATCTTTCTCTGTTCTGAGACATTCTTCATGAAAGTCAGCTCTTCCATATAGAAAGCCATGTAATTATTCACTCATTTGACAGTTAGCATCAGGCATCTGCTTGGTAGCCTCATCCAAAGTGTATGGATTTAGGCAAGTACACTCCTTTGTATCTCCTGTTGATTACAAGCCAGTCAATGACACAGTTTACCTAACGAGTTTTGAGCCTGAAGTTTCAACATCAAGTCCACTTCAGCACTAAGTGACACCCTCAGTTTTTAGGGGAACATAACATCTAAATGGTCTAGAAGTTCTGATTCGTTTAACTCTTTTCTATTATTACTGTACTAAAAGTCATGAAGTAACTAAGGAGACATTTAGCCCATAGCAATAGCAGTTATGAGAATGAACTGGGTAAAAAATGTTTTTATGATAAAAATGGGTAAAGGTCAACTTCAAACATCTAGAAACTTCTGAAGTCATGTAGAAATTATCTTTCAGATTCACCTGTTTTTAAAGTGCTATGTAAAAATCCAAGAACCAAGACTATTTCCACAGCCAGAGATGGAAAAACTCTAGGAAACTAGAACATTGATCTAATTTTAAATTTTCTGTATAGAAAATGCAGTGTCCTGTGTGAAGCATTAATAAAAGATTTGTTCAATCCTCCTGAATCCTACTTGCTCCAGTCAGTTCGATAATATGGATGGTTTGCAGGAATTTACATGTAGTGTTTCCTTCCAATGCCTGGAGGAAAAATTCACAAATACGTAAATTATGCTTAATATATCACTTTATCCCTGTGAACATCCTTAGGTTTTGTTTGTTTTCTTGTTTGTTTGTGACACATTGATGTTAGATGCCACAATATAAAATTCTGAACAGTCAGGTGTCCAGAACGATACTTCTCATATATTTACACATTCTAACTTCTAGCTTTGGAAGCTGATAGATGAATTTTTTAAGTTCCTATTTCATATATATGCTCACTCCATGGCAGGGACCTCCAATGCAAGGTGCACATGCTTCTGGGGCTATTAATGCATTGGAGACTGAGAGTAAAATAGAATGGCCACTTTCATGTGTATGAAAAATAGTAGGTTAATGTTATTGTAACTCCAGAATGAAGATTCTCGTTTTGCTGACATGTTAGGTGATCATACATGTGTAAACACAGGTCTCCAAAGGAAAATGGAGGAGTCCCATGACACCAAAGCACTGGTGCTCATGACCTTGCTTGATCTTTGCTTCTAGTATGTTGCAGTGAATTGTAGTTGAAATACACCTGGAGAAGTATATTAGATTATTTTACTTTCAGCAGCAAATTAAAGACACAAAGTCTTGTTCATAAATGGTAGTCACTAAGTCAAGTGAGTTTGACCAATTACTGCAAGATTTCTGTTCAATTTTTATTTATGTTGCTGTGATAAAAAAGAAAAATAACCTAACAACAAACAACGTAGGGGAGAAAGGGTTTATTTCAGTCTGTAACACCTTTTTACAGCCCATCATGTAAAGTAGAGAGTTAAGACAGGAAGTTCAAACAGCTAGTCACATTCCATCCAGAGTCAAGAGCAAAGAAAAAAAAATACATGTGTTTTTGCTTGCTTGCTTGCTCAGCCCCATTCTTCTATTATTCATTAGCCCTGCCAAGGGAATGATGCCCCTGCCACAGTGATATAAGCTTTCCAATATCAATTAACTTTATTAAGACAACCCTCCACAGACATGCCCACAGGCCAACCCAATGTAGACAATCTTTCATTGAGACTCTCTTTTACTGTGATTCTAGGCTGTGTCAAATTGACAATTAAAGCTAACCACAACAGCTTGTAATATATTGATTGATGTGTTCTTAACTTCTTGCTTTAGTTATCTCATCTGTAAAATGAAAATGAAACCACTTTAATACCATTATGAAATTAAATTAGTTAATATTTACAAAATCCTTAACACAGTACTTGACAAACAGTAATCACCTCTGATAAGTATATATATATGTTTATATATTTCTCTCTATATATTATTATTATAAATAAATATATATACCATTATTCTAATGACAAAGTATCATCCCTAAAAATAATTTGTACTGTTCAGTGGTTTGATAGTTATCTAGTGGCAAAGTATTTTGAACGCCTCTCAAGCTAAAAACAAATTGCATCATTTTCTATTACAGAAATGACATGTGCTCCAAATTCACTAGTCTTTTCTGTGTTGTGAAGTGACTATTATTATTTTAGCATTCTAGCAAACATAAAAAGAGAAAATAGAACATGATCATGTTCTCTGTGATTACAAGTTCATGTCAGTGATAACCCTCCTCTAGGTATTTCTAACTTGTTTAAAAGAAAATAAAATATAAATTGTTCAAAGAAAATAGAATACAACAACCACAAATAAGAATTTTCATTTATGAAGAGCTACAGGTGGCCAATGGCTGTTAAGAGAGGCAGGGAGAGGGGCTTGGACATGTCTCAACAGAATGTACCAGGCTCTGCTGACTCCCTATGGGAGGTCTTACCTTCTTGTAGGAGGGAATGGGGGGGGTGAGTTGGAGGGAAAGGCTGAGGGGTGGGTGGGAGGAGGGTGGAGAGGGGCATCTGTGGTTGGTATGTTAAATGAATAAAACATTTCTTGATAATCAAAAAAGAGAGGGAGAATCAGTTTCTGCTGGGGACCAGCTCTCATATATGTTCTCCAATCCCAAGTGGTCAGCCCTAGACACATGTACATATAAGCAATGCTAAATGAATTCAATAAGTTTTATATATATAGATAGATAGATAGATAGATAGATAGATAGATAGATAGATAGATAGATAGATAGATATAGATGTGTGTGTGTGTGTGGTCCACATAAGTCTTTGTGATGAGGGACACGGAAGGAGCTTAAGGGGGAGGGGGGAATGGAAGTGATGTAGATACAGTGCTCATGGACAAGTTTTAAAAAATAAAATTATATAAAAAGAATCCATACTTTATATTTTTGTTTTCATCAAAAATGTTGACATTGTATGTACATGCTATGTTAATCTGAAAGGACTATGTCTATAACTGATTTTGAAATTGCACTGTTAAAGTATTCACCTCATATTTATAAGGTCTTGGGCTTGGTATGTGGCATTATCAAAAGAAATAAGTAGGGCTATATAATAAAAAATATTCTTTGTGTTTATTAATGACTTTTGTTACTTTGTTAATGGCCACCATTTTCATGTCGAGAAATCATCATTACTGAGTGTGTCCTGTGCTTACCAGGCACAGTCGTATTTAATTGTCATGTTACCTCCAAGAGACAGGAACTCACTTTTACCATAGTTTGCAGATTAGGAAACTAAAGTTAAAGAAGTTAAATTATTTTGGCAGAACCATCACAAATATAAGTGACTGAATGAGAGCAGAGTGCCATTGATCTCCAAAGGCATCGTTCTGCCCATGCTGGGTTACCTCTCCACTGTCAACTGAAATACACAAAACCAGAATATTTTTTACTTATATAAAACAGTTTCTCAAGTGTTGGAGCAATATATAGTACGATCTTTTATTTTTCTTGTAATGCCTTCTAATTTTCATGAGAAGTTATGAAGTTGATGGCATGAGTTCTGTAAAATACTTACTTTTCACCGGGCAGCGGTGGCATATGCCTTTAATCTCAGTCCTAGGGAGTCAGAGGCAGGCAGCTCTCTGAGTTCCAGGCTAGCCTGCTCTACTACAGAGCAAGTTCCAGGACAGCCAGGGCTACACAGAGAAACCTGTCCGAAAAAAAATGTATTTATAAAAAAATGCATAATTTGACTTCAAAGTATATACATTTTCTTGGTAGTAGTATATGATTAGTGTTGTTTTTTTTTTTTTAATCACAGCGGGTTAAGGCTGTTCGTTGAGCAAATGGAAAATAAGAAAGTAGGCAAAGAAAGAGGAAGTGACTGAGCATTTTATTTAGAAAAATTTAGAGAAAAGAGAAGAGGATAATTTGACAAACAATGAAGCATGAACCTAATTAGTCTTATCAATAGAAACCAGAAATCAGATATCAGGGTAATAACCTGAAAGATCAGAGAAGCAGAGGAGCAGCCACCAGTGACTTCTTACCTCTCCAGATCCTCTAACAGAAAGGGGCCGAGATCCTGTCTCCACTATGCCTTATCGCTTCCTCTCTGCCTCCCGAGTGCTGGGATTAAAGGAATGAGCCTTGACTGCCTGGTCTCTATGGTTAACTAGTGGCTAGCTCCACCCTCTGATCTCCAGACAAGCTTTATTTGTCAGAACACAAACAAAATATCATACAACAAACCAAAACTCTGTCTTCAGTAAAACTGCATGATGTGCTGAGTAGAAGAGACATGGCATATGCTTATTCAATCCCAGCACTGTAGCTCTGCTAGGTACCCATTACCTCTATGTATTGTCATCTTATTTCATGTGTTTGTATGATGTAGTGTCCACATGCCCCAGGGTCACCAGTTTTAGGACAGTTAAGATGATGGGCAACAGAGGTGAGTGGGGAGTAGATGACTGAGTCACAGATGCCAGGTGCCAGAACAGCATTAAGGTGACTTTAAGAGCAGGAATGACCAACATCTTAGAAGGGTCTTAAATTCAGGAAGCACTTAGGATGCAGCATTGTTATTTTGCCAGTGAATTACATGTGCAGTGTCCACCAAGTGAACTACTTGACAAACCCTTCTTTCAAATCACCCAGTCTTCTATAGCTCCAAAGAAGAGCATGATATTTGGGAAGGATTTCAGAAACCAGGTCATTCCCTTCATCTTTAAGAGAAACACATTTGATTTATTTTCCATGTCAGCTTCCCAGATTGCTGAACTTTGAAATATATTAGCCACATATTTTTTTTAAAAAAAAAACAATATATCTTCAAATTTATTAATTTAACTTCTTGGTCCTTGTCCTAGCAAACCTTGAGATAGGGCATAGATTATCTATCCCCTTCTGCCTTGAAACTCTGTTTCACTCAACTGCTTTTTAAAACATGGCTTCTGCTTTCCTTTATCTGATGGTATGTTTGCTACACCTCTAAATTTAAACATCATTTAACATTCTTCTTCACTTCTATTTTTTCCTTACAATGTTTCTTGGGATGTCACCCAAATACAATTTGAATGATCACCACCATTGCATTACTTCCTAATGGACAGCTCTATATCTCTCCTGTTTATAACTCGTAGCCCCTACAATGCCAGGTCTTTTCACTTATACCAGGTAGTCAGCTTGCTCAGTCCAGCAGGTAATATTTCCTCAATGATTTTCCTACACAATCTTTTTATCCATTCATACTGTCACCTCAGCTATTTAAAGCCAATGATTATTTCAATCCTGGACTGTTGAGCAGTACCCACAAATATAATTTTTCTTCTTCTGGATTTTCTCTCTGAGATCTGAGAACCAAGGAATCTCTTCACTCAACTACCATCTTGTAAAATGTGTGTGTGTGTGTGTGTGTGTGTGTGTGTGTGTGTGTGTGTTGCTGTGAGTGTGAAAATAAAACCCGGGGCCTCACATATGCTATGCAAGTACTCTGCTACTGAGCTAGAGTCCCCAACCATCTGCAAACATTTTCTGCGAATACTATGTCCTATTTTAAAAGCAATTGACCTATCTATATGCTATGTACTAACTACAGAAGAGAATTTCCATTCTTTTTGTTATACCATACTCTCCACCATATGGCAATAGCCTAAGTCTAGAATGCACAGTTTAGCATTTACTTAGTGTTTGAAACTCATCTGACTGATTAGTACCTATGATACATACAATTATACCATGGCACCTAGCCTCGGACACACATATATCTTCTCCCACTTATCTATTCAAACAAAAACCTAGATATTAATACTTGCAACTCAATTTCTAAACTGGTCAGTATATTTCCCTTACCCTTGCCATACCATGGCATACTACTTAGATCTGCATGGCCCTGGCAGAGGTCTACCCTGGTACACTAACCTGGCCCCAGGTCGCGGCCCAGGCCTGTAGCTATAAGTTTTCTCTGGTCCCGCCAGCCCTACATTCCTGTGGCCACTCATATAATAATCATTCAGAGGCTTATATTAATTACCAATTAGTAGGTATGGCCTATGGCAGGCCTCTTGCTAGCTAGCTCTTACATCTTAAATTCACTCATTTCTATTCATCTATCTTTTGCCACATGTTTCGTGCCTTACTGGTCTGCTGGCATGTTGTTCCTTGGGCAGCAGGCTGGCAGCTCCCTCCAGATTCCACTTTTCTCTTTCTTGTCTCTCTCCTTGGATTTCTCACCTGCCTCTAAACTGCCTTGCCATAGGCCAATGCAGCTTTATTTATCAACTAATCCAAGTAATACATATTCACAGCATACAGAAAAACATCCCACAGAACAGGCCCCTGATATCCACATGGCCCTTTGTGGTGGTATTGTGTTCCCCAAAATATTGTGCACCCTAATAAACTTATCTGGGGTCAGAGACAGAACAGTCACTAGATACAAAGGTTAGAAAATGGTGGCACTCACACCTTTAATCCTAGCACTTGAGAGGTAGAAATCCCTCTGGATCTCTGTGAGTTCAACGCCACATTAGAAACGGCCAGGCATGGTGACACACGCCTTTAAACCCAGAAAGCGAGCCTTTAATCCCAGGGAGTGGTGGCAGAAGGCAGAAAGATATAAAAGGCATGAGGACCAGAAACTAGAAGCATTTGGCTGGTTAAGCTTTCAGGCTTCTAGCAGTACAGTTCAGCTGAGAGCCATTCGGAAATGAGGACACAGAGGCTTCCAGTCTGAGGAAACAAGACCAGCTGAGAAGTTGGCCAGGTGAGGTTAGCTGTAGCTTGTTCTGTCTCTCTGGCCATCTAGCATTTCACCCCAATAACTGGCCCCGGGTTTGATTTTATTAATAAGACTCTCTAAGATTCATGCTACAGCCCTTAGTGGCATGACAGACCATAGACATCAATACAGATCCCAGCTATGGTTGAGTCATGGACCCAGACATGGTCCTTGGTAGCAGCCCAGGCCTGGATGACACCATGGCCCCGGTTGGCAGTGCAGGTCACTCAGATTGGCATGGGCCCAAAGATAGCATGGCCCTTGAACCCCCACATGGCCCCAGGTATGGACCCAGATCCCAGGCTTCCACATGGCCTTTGATGGCAATAGGAGGCTGAGACTCTGTGCAGGTCCTAACTGTGGCAGGGCCACAGACCCAGACATGGCCCCAACCACAGCTCAGACCCATAAGATGCCCTGGCCCAGAGTGGCAGCAAATGTCACTCAGGTCTGTATCGGCCCAGAAGCAGCACAGGCATCTGCACTGCCTTCTATGGCAACAGGAGCCTTGGACATCAGTGTAGGTCCTGTCTGTGGCAGGGCCATGGACAAATTGGTCAGTCTTATGACAGAGCATCCAAATGGTTCTGACATAATGAAAAGACCTCTTCAAGAGTCTTAGGATGGGGAAATGGTTCAGTTGGTAAAGTACCTGTAAAAGCCACAACATGAGGATCTGAGTTCAGATCCCCATCACTTGTGTAAGGAGTCAGGCATGGTAGAGTATATCTGTGTCCTCAGCACTGGCTAGGGTAAGACAGGTGGATGAACTTAGTGGCCAACCAATCCAACCAATTGGTGAACTCTGGGCTCAATGAGAGACAGACTTTATCTCAAAAATTAAGGTAGAGAGTGATAAAGATACCAGTGATGTTCATCTCTGATCTCCAACATATACACAGACACATACACTGTGTGCACATGTTCACACACATGAAACACGGACACACACACACACACACAGAGAGAGAGAGAGAGAGAGAGAGAGAGAGAGAGAGAGAGAGCACTAAGAGTATTTTGTGGTAGTAAAAAGGCAAGTCAGAGATTTAAAACATGAGAAAGATGCAGCCTACTAACAATGCTTTGAAGATAAAAGAGGCAACATGGCCAGGAGTGTAAGATAGCCTTGGGAAGCTGAGAGTGGTCCTCAGCCAACGGGGAACAAGGAAACTGGACCCGAGACTTTGAGTTACAGATATTTCAACTCCCAGAGGATATCCTGGAGCCCTATAACCCTACCATTAATGAGACACAAAACCTATTTTCCTTGGACTCTCCAGGTAAGAACCACCCTGTCCAACATCATAGCTTCAGCGTTATGATACCCAGAGAACTGGCCATGACACACTTGACTTCTGACCCACAGAAATGTAAACCAATAAATGGGTGCTATTTTAGGCTGCTAAATGGTGTGGCAGTTTATGGCACAGGAATAGAAAACTAACACAGTTTTCATGAAATAATAGCACACTTCTCTCTGAGTAGGGAATCCAGGAGATTTCACAGAGGTAGTGACATTGCCTTTTGTAGAGAAATAATGTGTGTTAGAAGTCAGTGGGTCATTACACCCAGCCCCAACTTAAGAGGGGAAAACTCAGGCTCTGCCTCTTAAAGGGAGGAATTTAAAAGAATTTGTAGGAATCTTTCAATTGTGCATTAAAAACAGCAACTATGAATGTTTTTTTAAGCTATTGATAGATGGTAACTTATTTAAATGACAATGCTCTAATAGTTCATTGTGGTTTGCATAGTTTTAAAGAAGAAGAAACTGAAGCACAAATGTAATTTGCCCAAGGTCATGGATGACCCCTGACTTTACTAAATGCCAGTTTTGAAATATTAACACAAAACCTGAGCTTATAGTTACTATGTTAGTTTTAGTAAGGCATTTAAAAATATGTCTCATAATAAAAATCCATGAACAAAATAATAAAATGCTGAACAACAAAAAGTGTGATTGAGTGAATTCACAATCAGTTTAATGACCATTCCCAGAGATGAATGGTAAATGAATAATTCAGTCTACCTGGAAGGAAACATACAGTGGTTTGCTTAAAATGTTATTACCTACAACTTTCTCTGAAACAATCCATTAGTGTCGGTATCAAATACATGCTCATCAAATTAATGAATATGAAGGAGTGGGGAGAGAAGCTTGCATACCAGAATTAAGAAGCTAAACATTCTCATAGTAGATATTAATAAGGCAAGTCTAACACCATGAAAATGTGGATTTTGGTTTTGGTTTTGTCTCATTATTTAGTCTCATCTGGCCTTGAACTCATAATCCCTCTGCTTCTACCCTCCAAGTACTAGTATTAAAGATGTGAGCCACCATGTCTGGCTCACAATTTCCAATGATAGGCTTAGACACGTAGCACTGGAGTAAGACTGAATTTGGATGAAGAGACTCCGTATTAATTATTTTTAAATTCTATTATTTATTTATTTATTTATTTATTTATTTATTTATCTATTTATTTATTTACTTTACATCCAGATTGAATTTTCCCCTCCCTCCTCTTCTCCCATTTCCTCCCCTACATCTCCTCAGCCCCCTTTCCCCAATCCACTCCTCTTCAAGTTTCAGTAAGACTAGGCTCCTCTCCTCATATTAAGCATATTACGGCTGGGCAAGGCAGCACAATATGAGAAATAGGTTTCCAAGAGCTAGTCAGAGCGTTGGGGACAGCCCCTGCTCCCATTGTTAGGAGTTGGACAAGTAAACAAAGATACACAACTGTCACATATATGCAGAGGGCCTAGGTCAGTCCCATGCAGGCTTCCCCTGGTTGTTGGTTCAGATTCTGTGAGCTCCTATGAACCCAGGTTAGTTTCTTCTGTGGGTTTTCTTGTGATGTCCTTGACCCCTCTGGCTCCTCCAAGCCTTCCTCCCTCTCTTCAGCAGGATTGCCCGAGCTCAGCCTAATGTTTTGTTGTGGGTCTCTGCATCACTTTCCATCAGTAAATGTTTCCATCAGTTACTGGATGAAGTTTCCCTAATGAAAATTGGGGTAGTACCCACCTTGGACTGCTGGCAGTGGTCCAGAGGGTGCCTGGACTGGTCTTCTCTGGTGATCGGTCTAGCGAATAACCTAACTGTCATCATAGAGCCTTTGTCCAGTGACTGATGGAGGCAGATGCAGAGATCCATAGCCAGGCACCAGGCTGAGCTCGGGATCATGATGGGAAGACGTGCAGAGATGAATGGCCACACTAGTGGAAGCCCATGAACTATAGACTAGTGGCTGGGGAGCCTCCATGGGACTGGACTAGGTCCTCTGGATATGGAAGATGGTTGTTTGGCTCCAACTGTTTGTGGGGCACCCAGGTAGGGGGATCGGGATCCATCCCTGGTACATGGGCAGACTTTTGGGAGTCTGGTGCCTGCCGTGTGATGTCTTGGTGCAGTGGGAAGGGGCTTGGACCGGCCTAGGCTCAGTGTACCAGGCTCTGCTGACTCCCCATGGGAGACCTTGATTTGGGGGATGTGGGGTAGCTTGGGAGGGAGGGCTTGGGGGTGGGAGGAGAGAGAAGGTGGGATCTGTGGGTGGTATGTAGAGTGAATAGACAATTTCTTAATACATTAAAATGAAAAAAAAAAAGAAAATTAAGGTAGTCACCAATATGGTCACAGGAGACGGATATTAATTCTCACAACCATAAATTCTCAGGTCCCCCCACACCATGGTCCAGACAAATCTCTCTCAACTGTAGTCCCACAGCTGCTCAGACCCAAGTAAACACACAGAGACTTATACTATTTACAAACTGTATGGTCTATGCCAGGCCTCTTGCTAGCTAGCTCTTATATCTTAAATTAACTCATTTCTATTAATCTATGTTTTGTCATGTGTTCTGTGGCTTACTGGTCTGCTGGCATGTTGTTCCTTGGACTGCAGGCTGGTGTCTCTCTCCAGACTCCACCTTCCTCTTTCCTGTCTCTCTCCTTCGACTTACCACCTGCCTCTAAGCTGCCTTGCCATAGGCCAAAACAGCTTATTTATTAACCAATGGGAACAACATATATTCACAACATACAGAAAGACATCCTCCGGCATGTGAGTTGTTCCTAAGCTTACTGTTTACCAACTGTGATTGCTGGAACCATGAATGGAACTTCTGGCTATATTCAAAGCAGAGTGATTGGAAGCTAATTAGACGAAACCTAGAGAAACACTTTTAGTACTAGTTGATATACTGAAGTAGAGTTGCAAAGGTTCACAGAGAACAAATTAACCATAACTGCAGGAGGTGTATAAGGCATCTTAAAAAAGAAAAACATCGCCCACAATGTGTGACTTTAAAAGAAAATGTAAATTCTGACTCAACTTTTACAAAAGCTTAATATGGAAAAAATTCTTTCATGCCATTTTGTGTAGTTTGTTAAATGAAGACTAAAATGAGTGGATAAAAATTGTGGGGTTGGCATATTTTTGATCAGCATAAGAACTCTGAGGAGTTCTGTCACCTAATAAGAGTCCTGGCTGCCTTAGCAAACCATGGGGAAATCCCCCATTAGAAGAATTACAATAGCAGCTGAAGGACAGCTTGCCTGATGCTGCTGGGAAGACGCTGTGTACATGGAGCATCAGAACGAATTGCTCCTGAGTCACCTCCACAGTCTACATGCCTTCTCCCCATCCTACAGTACACCGACACCTCCTCATCTCTTTCTTGTTCTGCTTGTCCTGATAAACTACATCCCTCAGCCAAGCACGGACACTCGGTTCTCTCAACTACCGCTTATCTCCTAGTTCTGTGTTTTATCCCGTCTTCTTCTCATCTGGACTGATCTTTGCCATTTCATGAGACTGTCAAAGTCACACCCCCAAGTTCAAGTGACATCCCGAGACTTTCCAGCCATCAATCACCTTCTCCTCTTGGCTCTTCCAGCACCATGTTTTTCTCTCTCTAGTCTAGCATTTATGACGTTGTGCCTTGTATTATACATTTTTGCTGTCTTCATTCTCTGTGAAATGGAAAGGAACTTGGGATAAGGACCATGGATTACTCACTTCAGCATTCCTATGCAGGTTTGGATGCAACGGTTTGCTCTAGATCCCTAGAAACACATGTTTATTAAACTGAATTAGACAATTTCCTGCGGAGAGATTAGTAAGAACAATTTAAGCAAGGACAACTTGAATATATCTTTGACTAAATGAATTTCTGAAGCAGGGCATTTAGTTTCTCCACTGCTCCAACTAGTTCCAAGTTCCTCTAGATAAGTTTTTACTGCAGTAAAATGCACGCTATCACTTTAAATTGTTCACTAGCGTGCCGTTTGGCTCATCCACAACGTTGTACAATCATTACCACTATGCAGTTCTGGAACTTTTTCATTGCTCCTCTCCTAGATGCTGGCAACCTCTCACCTGCCAGCTAGTTTTGTCTTGGTTCACGAGCAGCTGTGAAGAAAGTCTTGTACCAAGGGATTATTCAGTAAATATTGTTGAACCCAATTTGAATGAAAAGGTGCTTTCAGAAAATGCACACAATAAAAGAAAAACATAGACCAAGAGAGAAATATGTTTGGTGTATTGTTTAAAAGAAAGTTGTTTCTAAATTTAAAACTGTACAGAAAAAAGTGAGTCAAACATAAAA
Source organism: Peromyscus nudipes (assembly GCA_902168325.1). Lineage (NCBI taxonomy): Eukaryota > Metazoa > Chordata > Mammalia > Rodentia > Cricetidae > Peromyscus > Peromyscus nudipes. The sequence goes on from CABHPH010137268.1 coordinate 14,631, forward strand.
AAGTTTAAGTATAAAGTTCACATAAATCTTTTAAAAATAACTTAGTTGGCTTTGTATTGCTGTGATAAATACCATCACCAACAGCTACTTAAAAGAAGAAAAGATTTCTCTTTCAGTTTACTGTGGTAATCCATATGAAGTGAAGTTGGGGCAAGGGACTCAAGGCTACCGACAGTGGGCTGGACTTACCCACATCAATCATCAACAAAGATAATGCCCCCGCAGACTTGCCTACATGCCAATTTTATGGAGACATTGTGTACCAAGACTTTTCCTGGAAGGACACAACACACACCTCAATCCATCCCAGATATGGAGCCCACAACAGAATAATACAGAGCTGCCACCAAAGTTCAACATGGTGAACCAATGAGTTTTCTTGGGGTTGCTTCCAGGAGTATTGGTCAGGGATTACTTACAGGAGCAGTAATGATTCAAAGACAGCTGTACTACCAAAGCCCAGCCCAGCATGGAACCTGGAGGACACTGCACAGGCAGCTCAACAGGTTAGAGAGAGTCCTTTCCAAGGGACTCAGTTGGTCTAAACTCTTTCAGGCAGCTCAGTTAGCTTTGCTTTTACCAACCGTCTGTCTGTTTGCTTCTCTCTCTCTCTCTCTCTCTCTCTCTCTCTCTCTCTCTCTCTCTCT
>CABHPH010137268.1:19780-36708 GCA_902168325.1 Peromyscus nudipes
AGAGAGAGAGAGAGAGAGAGAGAGAGAGAGAGAGAGAGAAAGAGAGAAAGAGAGAAAGAGAGAAAGAGAGAGAGAAAGAAAGTCAGCTTAATTTCACTATGAGAGGCCCGGCTCCTGGGGAAGAGACGCTCATTTGCTCATTCTTCCCCTCTTCGGTTTATGTCTCTGTAGATACCCTGAATCCTGTTAGCCATCAGTAACCTCTTGCTTACAGATCAGTCAGTAACTTCAAAGAACTACCTCACCCCTATCCCCCTCATCCAATCCCAAGACATGTAACTCTCTAGATGTAAACCTTTCCTATATAAACCCCTTCAAGTGAGTGCTTGGGCCATCCTCCTCCACCGCTATGTCAAGTGTTTGGAATATGGACCAAGCCCTGGGGGTTGCTTTGTTATTAAAAAAAAAAACCTCTGTGTGCTTGCATCGGATATTGGCTCTCTGGTGGCCTTGCTTGGAGGTCTTGCAACTTGGGCACAACACCACTTTGATTTCTTCAGTGATGAACTGTTCATCCAAAAGTGTATTGTTCATTACCCAAGTATTTGTGTAGTTTCTCTTGTTGGCAGTTCTTAGTTTTATTCCACTGTGCTCTGTTAAGACATAGATCTAATTTGATTCTTTTGCACTTGTTAAAACATGCTCACTGGTCTACAATGTGATCTTTTAGAAGAGGTCCCATGGGCTGCTGAGAAGAAAGTTTTATGTTCTATTTCTGTTGGGTGGAATATTCTATAGCTACCTAATAAATATAATTGATCCTTAGTATAGTATATGTCTAAAGTTTCTTAGTTGCTTTTTAACTGTAGTGTATATCTAACAATATGAGAGACAGCACACTGTCTTGAGATCTATTAAATCATGCACAATGACTAAGAGAAGAGGAACTTAAAAAATAAAAAAAAACACTAGTGAATGACAAGAAGATATTGTGACTTATGAGGTCATCATGGCAGAGCCGTTGAACAGGTTTTGATAAACATTACAGAGCTGTAGATGGTTACAGGAGATAATCTGCATGGATCTGAATTCTTGCCAAGAAAAATCCGTTTTTAAGGAGAGAGTACCATATAATAATATAAGTAAAGCTTGACAAGCATAGTAAAAGGAAGTCATTGAAGTCCTGACAGTTCTGTTGAGACCATGCCTTTTAAAGGCTCGTTCCTCTTTCCTGTTTTCAATTCATGACTAGTGTATGGTGGTGGTACTCTGATCATAAAGAAAATGTATAGTTCACATATTTAAGCAGAGGATGGGAATAAGGAGTTAGTGGGTTTGCCCAGTTGCACCCTACTCCAAATTAAGAGACAACAATTTCTGTTCAAATCATCCCACTTCCCACTTCCTTTCTTTGGGTATTAAATATCAGAATATTGAACATATATCTTGTTCTGGTACTTTCGGTGGTCTTTGCCTTATATACATTTGTCAGAGAACTCATCTGAATAGGGTAGGTTATGGCTAGAAAGGGCCACCTTGGACAAAATTTTATGAACAAAGGAATAAATGAACTATTTACAGAATATTATTCAATATGCAGCAAATTGCCTTCTATGTGGTCTGTATTTCATCCAAAGCAGGATTCTGTGTATTTAGAAGCCATTTTCTTAGGACAGACAACTGGTCAGATTTCAAAGTTGTGAACATTTTGTCCTAAATTGGAGAGAAGGGAATTTAATATAGAAGATGAATAAACAAAGATATTCAAGAAGTGACTGGAACAAGGGGTCAAATGAAATTAATGGGAGACATTGACTTAGACTTAGACCTTGCTCAGGGTCCCCAAATCTCAAGCCCTGCCTGTGTCATCATCATTCATCTGAAGTTTCAAGTCTCCAAACTGAAGCTAAGTTGTTTATCTGTCCTTATAAGAAATTAGGAGAGAAATGATAGCCAAAGCCACAAGCAGGCTAATCACGATAAGGAAGCCTACTCTGCTTTCACTCTCTCTCTAAGGAAAATAAGCTGAAGCCACAAGATACCAACCAATGTGAAGTCTATATTGTACTGTTTCCTTGTTCCTGCACCAGCCACTTCACAAAAATGGAGTGTTCCACCACGAAAAGTGGAATGTGTTTTCCACATCTGAAGATGAGACCTTGCGCATTTAATGAATCTTTACATTAGGTGAAATTGGGGGGGGTATAATTTTTAAATGTTTTGTAATGTCTACTCGCAAATAATGTACTGTGATCACATTCACCCCCACCACTCCCTCAGCCAGTCCCCCTCCTACCCTCATGTCTCTCTTGTCTCCTTTTGTTTTAAAGCTTTTTTTCTTTATTTTCTCTTTTCATTTTTTGGGGAGGACCCCATATATGTGGTCACTGCTTCTGTGTGGTCATAATTGTAATAGCAGTGTCATATCCAGGTGACAGCACTCTACACCACTCCTCCCTATCATTTGGTTTCTGAAGACCTTCCATCCTGTCTTCTGTGATACTCCCTAGAAGGTAGACATAGTTGTCTCTTCTGGGGCCAGACACTCAGTAGTTACTTATTCTCAGCACTTTGGCCAATTATGAGTCTCCACTTTGAATGTCACCGACTGCCAGAAGAGGTTTCTCTGACCAAGCCTACACTAGTCTATGGTTTCAAACAAATGCAACTTGGAAGCTGTTGGTTACTTCAAAACACTCATGCCACTACCACACCCGAGGGCATTTCACCGGGTAGTTCAATACTGTACCACACAGCGTTGAGAGCTGGGAGTGATTTTGATAACTTTTGTACCCCAATAGCCTGCATGGAACCTGCCAGCACTATGTAGGCTAGTCAGCAGGAAGGGAGCTTCCAGCTCTTCCAGCCTAGTTCCACTTTAGCTTCTGTGTCCAGAGAGTGTACAGTCATCAGGAGTAGGCACTTGCCGCCTAGGTCTGCTAAGCATCAAGAGCAATGAAAATAGCCTGTATTATTTTGGGAGCTTCTAAAGGCTCCCTGGCAAAAACCCATGGGGAAATTTCCCTCACTTGGCACTGGGCCTTGGTGTTTTGTTTTGGAAACCTGTGACTTCGGGTATTTACCACCCATTCAGAGTTTTTCCAATAATGCTCATTTAAAATAAAAACACCATTGTATTAGTTAGTTATGAAATGGCAGGTTTCTAAGTGGTTCGTTTACACATCCTCAGATTTGGTTGACCACCCCATTCTCATCTTTCTCTTCTCCTTCTACTCCCATCAGCTTTCAACCTTTCCTCACTTAGTATCTTCCATTTCTCCTTTCATGCTGCTTGTGTTTTGCTAATTGCCCCATGAAGACTTCTTTCAATTAAGAAAAGAGGTTCTTATGTATTATCTTGCTGCAATTAAGTTATCAAAAATCATCATAAACTAAGGATCTTAAAACAAAACATAGTCTTATTCTATGTCCAGACTGGCCTGGAAATGACTCTAGCACAGGCTAGCCTTGACCTTAACAGTGAAACTCCTGCCTCGGTCTTCTGGGATTTCAGGTGTGAGCTACCACGTCTGGCTAAGTTCTCATTATTAAATAAAACTTAAACATTATATAACTGTTTCTAAAACTACCATTCTAATGTGGAAAAAAACTGCTTTTTACCATAGGTGAACATTTTGTATCTGCTTTCACTCAGAAGGTCACCTTCCGTTCTGTAATTCTGTTTTCTTTGTTCTAGAAAACTAAACCCTCTTCCAGCAAGGAAGTCACCTTTGAAAGTTCCTCTTCTCAACAAGTTTGCTTAAAGCTAGAATTCCTTCACAAATGTGCCCTTTCCTTAATCATTCCATAATCATTCATCTAGTGTCGATATCATTCTAAATGGATCTACTTTCTGAGTTACATACTTGGGCATTAAACAGTCTGACTCTCTTCTTCATGTGGTTTGCTGATATCTCAAGTGCATGACCAAAGTGAATTTTTCAATTATTTTCTGCATTAAATTTATAAGCTTGTTAAAGTCAAGGATCATCTATCCGGTCATTTAAAGAAGAGAGTGTATCTATTAGTAAATTTTACCTGTCCTACTCCTGGATATATCTCAGTCTGCTTTCCTCATTTATCTGGTTTCACATCAAGTCTAAACCAGTTACACCTGCTTCACCTGGACTGTAGTGTTCTCCGAATGCTGTCTCCTTTTCTGCTCCTTGCTTACTTTAATCTGTTTAACCATATACTGCTGTGGGATGGTCTGTATGTCAAATGTGTTGCTCTGATTGGTCAATAAATAAAACACTGATTGGCCAGTAGCCAGGCAGGAAGTATAGGCGGGACTAACAGAGAGGAGAACTGATAGAACAGGAAGGTGGACGGAGACACTGCCAGCTGCCGCTATGACAAGCAGCATGTGAAGATGCCAGTAAGCCACGAGCCACGTGGCAAGGTATAGATTTATAGAAATGGATTAATTTAAGATGTAAGAACTAGATAGCTAGAAGCCTGAGCCATTAGGCCAAACAGTTTAAATAATATAAGCGTCTGTGTGTTTATTTTATAAGTGGGCTGTCTGACTGCCAGGGCTTGGCGGGACCCAGAGAGAAAACTCTCTAGCTACAATATACCCTAAGAGTGGCCTTCAATGGAGACAGGTCCTGGCCAATCCTTTGCTCATAAAGGTTCTGTGGCTTCTTAGGTCATTGAAAGGTACCTCCTGAAGACCTGTCATCTGTATCCTGAGCCCGGCCCACCCCCAACACAGAGCTTCATTGTAATTCTCTCACTGAACTCCAATCACTCTGTTCCTTCTCTTGTTTCTTGATGGCTACAAACCCTCTCCCTCCTCTGTGTTTCTGTCCCTCCTATTCCCATTTGGAACTCTCTTTTCCCAGTCTTCCCTTACTGTTTCTTCCTTTACTTCTTCAAAAAGCTTTAAATGACAAACACCCCCTCTGCCACCAGCTTAGGTTCTTCCATTACATCTTAACATTGATATTGCATAACGTGAGACACAGTCTGTAGCTGTATGTTTACTTGCTTACTGTCTTCTCTTTCATTAGATCACAAAGCCCACATGTGAGGATTGATGCTCATTAAGATTCCTATGCCAGAATGGATGGAAATAGAAAAAAAAATCATCCTGAGTGAGGTAACCCAGACCCAGAAAGACAAACATGGTATGTACTCATTCTTAAGTGGACATTAGGTGTAAAGTAAAGGATAACCAGGCTACACACCACAGCCCCAGAGAGGCTAGCCAAAGGAGGGCCCAAAGAGGGACACATGGATTTCCCTGAGAAGGGGAAATGGAAGAGATCTCCTGGATAACTGGGGTTGGGGTGGGGCGGGATGGGGAGTGGGGGTTTTGGGGAATGGGAACAAGAGGGATCAGGTTGAGTGGGTTGGGGACAGGGTGGAGGGGGAGAGTAATGAAAGAGATGTCTTGATAGGGTGGACCATTTAGGGGTTAGGGAGAAACCTGGTGCCAGGGAAACTCCCAGAAATCAACAAGGATGACACCAGCTAAGACTCCTAGGAATAATGGAGAGGGTGCCTGAACTGGCCATCTCCTGTAATCAGATTGGTGGCCACCCTAACTGTCATCAGGGAGCCTTCATCCAGTAAGTGATGGAAGCAAATGCAGAGATCCACAACCAAGCACTCGACCAAGCCCTGAGAGTCCAGTTGAAGAGAGGGGACGAGGATTGTATGAGCTGGGAGGGTCAAGGTCATGACCAGGGAACCCACAGAGACAGCTGACCTGGGCTTGTGGGAGCTCAGGGATACTGGACCAACAGCTCAGGAGCCTGCATGGGACTGACCTAGGCCCTCTGAATATGTGTGACAGTTGTGTAGCTTAGTCTGTTTGTGGGGCTCCTGCCCTGGGATAAGGACCTGTCCCTGGTGCTTAAGCTGGCTTTTGGGAACCTATTCCCATTGCTGGGTTGCCTTTCCCAGTCTTGATGCAGAGGGAGGAACTTGGTCATGCCTCAACTTGATATGCCATGCTTTGTTGCCACCCATGGGAGGCCTTCCCCTTTCTGAATGTAGATGAAGAAAGAGTAGATTGGTGGAAGGGTAGAAGGGAGGGGAGATGGGAGGAGAGGAGGGAGGGGAAACTTCGATCATTATGTAAAATAAATCAAAAAAAATTAATTAATAATAATAATAAAGAAATATATGGGGTAGGGGGAGAAAGATTCCTATGATTGATGTTCATACATCAGGACTGTATTCACTTATGAGGCCTTGGGTTTTACTGCAACATTCCTGGTATCTAGCACAGTGCCTAGGCTAGAATAAGCTTCTGCTGTTGGATATATGATTAGCTGCAATAATGCCTTCATATGATTTTATGTCTTGAATTTTCTCAGTTGAGCTGGATTTAAATACTCTCACTAGTTATCTTATTTATATTAAATCAGGGGGATAAAATACAATTATGTGCCCATTTTCTGAAAAAGATGTTACCCATTTTGGCTATTATAATTAACAATACTATAATAGAACTTTCTCATTGAAGGGAACTTACAGAGGTTGGAATCACAGGATTGTAGCTGGCACACATTTTGTCCCACGGGATCACAATGTTTTCTTTGAAAATATAACATAGTAACTGCAAAATAACTAATCTTAGTCAGACCTTTTCATTTTGTATGATATTTATTTACTTTGAGATGAAGTCTTCCTATGTTTCCTAGGCAAGGTTCAAGAGATCCTCTTGCTTCAGGCTCCTGAGTACATGGGATAAAGGCATAGGACACAGATACAGGCTGGGCCATACCTTGCAAATGCTTAGGAAAGAAAATGTACCTAGTCTTTGTGAAGTCCATCTTCTATGTGTTGAGACTGTAGTGACCTCAAGATTCCAGTTAGAAGATATGTTTATTGTGAATATGGCATCTTACATGTGATCTAGAGTCAAAATTTTTAGTAGACTCATCTATCAATAAAAGTAATAAAGTGACTCGTTTTTTCAAGTTAACAGAGGCAGCCTTTGGGCGGTGGTAGTGCATGTCTTTAGTCCCAGCACTAGGGAGGCAGAGGTAAGCGGATCTCTGTGAGTTCAAGGCCAGCCTGGTCTACAGAGTGAGTTCCAGGACAGTTAGGGTTGTTACACAGAGAAGCCCAATTAAAAAAAAAAACACAGAGTGGCAGCCAGAAACTCCTTTTTCTTTACTCAGATATGCCATGCATTACCAGTACTTGGATTATGAATTCCAAGGAGTTCTCAAAAAACAAATTTATGAAAATTCCATACTCTGAAAAGAGGGATTTTTTTTAAATTACATCCTTGTTTAGAAAATAAGTGAGTATATTAACTCTCAGTGAGGAATAGACATGAACAAAGAGGCAATCTTTTTAGAGCTTACACCATGCTTGCAGCAGGGTCAAGGTCATTACAAACAGACCTGATTATATGTCTAGAAAGATGTCGACTTTGGGCACGATCTTGTTCTGTGAATGTGACAGGGTGATGTGAATCATCAGTCCAGGGAGCTTCTGGAAAGTCAGAGCTGCCCATGCCGTCAAGTATATCAGGGCTCTTCTCGAGCAGACATGGCATGGTACTTTATATCCAACAAGCTCAGTCTGCTGTAAGGCTGAACATAGGATTTCAGAGTTATTTTCTTCATCTGTGAAGCTCTTTCTCTTCTCTCTCCCTTCTTTCTTTCTTATTAGTAATTCTTTTCTCCAGTCTGCCTCGGTCTACCACTAACCACTGTTCCAGAAAGGTCTCAGCAATATTTGTCCCAAGCATGTGTACATGTACAGTGTTATCCAAAGAAGAGAGAGATACAGGCCAGGAAGTGGATAAGAGCTCTGACTGATAGAATCAGTACAGTTTTTCAGAGGAGGCTTTGCAGACAGCTCAAAGAAAGACAGGTCGGATTTAGTTATACATAGTCAGGGCCTAGAGATTAGAGTCAGACAGGACACCAAGGGCAAAGAAAATTGATTTCACCTTTAAAGTGCTTTTTGTTTTCTCCAGCCCTTCTCCACTAGGTATTCTAGGGCTGTGCTTTTTAAACTTTCATGTGTAAATGAATTACCTGGAGAGCTTGTTAAAGTGCAGATTCTGATCCAGCAGGTCTGTAGTAGGCAGAAGAGTACATTCCTAACAAGTTCCCAGATTATGCCGAAGCTACTAGTCCAAGAAGAGAATTTCATACATGTGTACAATGGGGTGTAATCACATGCACCCCTCCCTCCTACTTCTCCCAGGCCTCTTCCCCTCACCCCACTCATCCCCAAACTTCCTCTTCTCCAAATATACTTTAAACAACTATATCCTAGGCCTTATGTTTCCAAGACTAGACAAGAGCTCTGAGGGATTTCAGGGTGTCTGTATGTGCAGCCCCCTTGGGCCTGAGAAACTTCTGGGAAGCAGGAGGCATGAGTTTCTTTCACTGATAGTCCCATACCAGGTTCAAGGAGCATAATGAGAAAAGAATTGCTGCCATGAGCAGCATGAAGACCTCTCTCTCCCTCTGTCTCAGATTGAGCATGGATTGCTTTGCTCTGTCGTCTCTAAATCTGTGGCAGAGAAATGCTGAGACAGTAGCTTTGTGTGGCTAGTGACTCATGTGTTTCCTGGCAGAATAGGAACTTCTTTGTTAGCTCATAGTCTAACAGCTTTTCTGGATTGTGGTGGCGACAGGGTAGTTTTATACTAAAAGCAGGAATCAGGAACTAGCATGGTTTGTTTACCAATCAGAATTTACTTTACAAGCCATGTCCATGCTAAGGTGACTAGTCATAAAATTTTTATGAATTTTAATTTTTCTGCTACATACTATTCCCTAAGACTTCTAATTCAATTAATTTAAGAAATACTGGGTGACAGATAAAACTCAATGATAGATCACTTGCCCTCTGTGTGTGAGGCCCTGGTGTTGGTGGTGCTTGTTTGTGGAAAGAGCCATATTTAGTTATTTGTTATCAAAATTTAGTAGTCACTGTTTAAGACTAACTTATGGTACAGAAGCAATTTCTTGTAAGTCTTTGTTGAGTCAAAACCTAATAAGCAGGGGGCTGGAGAGATGGCTCAGTGGTTAGGAGTACTGACTGCTCTTCCAAAGGACTGGGGTTCAATTCCCAGCATCACATGGCAGCTCACAACTATCTGTAACCCTAAGATATGGCACCTTCACACAGACATGCATGCAGGCAAAACACCAATGTACATACAATAAAAATAAATAAGTTATTTTTAAAAACTCTAATAAGCACAAATGCTGAAATCACTGTAGTTGGAATCTATCTGCTTTGGCCTTTTCTTTGTAAATATAGTAACAGGTGGAGACATCAAGACGTCTGATCAGGAAAAGGTGGAGTATTCAAAGAGCAATTTTTGTGTATGTAAACTTGTTCTTGTGATGTCATGATTGCACCTGGTTGATAAAATAGATTACAAAGAACAGAGGCAATGCTTCTTAGAAACACCTTGCACAAGAAACTCAAACTACATCATTGATTTCCTCCCATTTTTCTCAGTTACCAAGATGAAGGGTTAGGAAATTGAAGTAGCAATACTCTGTAGAATTTTCTGTGTGCCAACCACCATGCTAAGTATATTATATATGTTGTCCCTCTTGACCATTAAAGCCACATGTAGATAGTAATATGCATATTTTGGAGATAAGAAATCCCATAGAGAATAAAATTTGCCCAAGATTCTGAAGTAAGGAGCTGAACCAAGTTTCAAACCCCAGTCTGTCTGATATAAAATCCATGCCTTTGCCATGACAGCATGCTGCTTCTACACACTGGCCACTGGACATCTCTGGTGAAGGAGGGACCGTTGGAGTTGGTTTTTGTACGGCAGTTGCTCTTAAGCAACTTCAGGAAGGAAAGGCTTTTTTGGCTCCCTGTTTGAAGGAATAGTCATTGTGGTAGAGGCACCATGGTGGCAGGAACTTGAACAGGCTAGTCACATTGCACTTGTGGTCAGGAAGCAGTGAGACATGAATGTTAGTGTCCAGTTTACTTTATTATTATTGTTTATTTTTATTGAAAATACATGCCAACCACAGTTTCTCCTCCCTCCGTACTTCCCAGATTTCTCTATTTTATTCAGTCTGGGACGCCAGCCTGTGGAATGCTACTGCCAAATTCAGGGTGGGTCTTTCCACTTCAGTTAAGGTAATCTAGAAAGTCCCTTACAGACATGCCCAGGATTTGACAGTCAAGGTTATTCATCTGTCTTGGTTAGGGTTACTATTGCTATGATGAAACAGCAGGACCAAAGCCACTTGGAGAGGAAAGAGTTTATTCAGCTTATGCACTCACACTACTGTTCATCATCAAAGGAAGTCAGGATGGGAACTCAAGCAAGGCAGGAACCTGGAGGCAGGAACTGATGTAGAGGCCATGGAGGGATATTGCTTGCTCTTCATGGCTTGCTCAGCCTACTTTCTTATGAAACCAGGACCACCAGCCCAGGGATGGGACCACCTACAATGGGCTAGGCCTTCTCCCATAAAAGATTGATTAACAAAATGCTCTATAGGCTTGCCTACAGCTTGATCTTATGGAGGCATTTTCTCAGCTGAAGCTTCCATCTCTCTGCTGATACTAGCGTGTGTGAAATTGACGTAAAACTAGCCAGTACACCTTCCCAGTAAAGTGCATGCTACTTTCTCTCCCTGAAATTCTTACTTTGCTATTTTTTTGGCTCAGCTCATCATTCTTTCTTCAAAAATTCTTTCCTTTGTTTACCATTCCTACTCTAGATTTTCATAACCTAGTGTACTTTTTGATTACAAAACTTATTGCAAACATAATTTTACATTTACATATGTATTTAAATATCAAATTGCTTATCTCTAAAATTAACCATCTCTGATCTTTGATGATACACCTTAAAGGTGACATGCAATTGCCATTTGTTGATGGGCTTCTGTCTCTGCTAGGCACGGGGTGAGGACAACTTAAGATGCCAAAGGCTTGTTCCCAGCACTTGAGGAAATACAAGTCTCTTTGAAAAGAAGTAGCTAAAATACTTACAGCTACTACAGAACGACCAAGTTCAAAGTACAAACATCTTTTTACAAGATAAAAATTTGCTTTGCTTTCATCATCCTTCTCCCAAGGAACTCTTTCGCCCTCTAGTTAGTATTGGTCTGAGCTGTTCATTGGCATATGGACTCTGACACAGCTTAGAGGATAAAGTAACACAATCAGTAAATCAAGTAAGACAGGTAACATTTGAAGAACAGTGGAAGACCCATTAACATGTGAGAGAAGGAACTGCAGAATTCAAATATGCCAGGTCTTTCAAAAATTGACCAGAATGGTGCACTGAAGTTCATAAAATTTGATGTCAACAGTCGATATTTATTGTGGGTCTTGAGAGCACAGAAGAAAACAAAACCATACAGTGAGCACACCGGAGTCATGGTACATGGAGTACCATGGAATTCAGTTAAAAAAGAAGGTGGCCACAAGCTATAAACCAGTTGGAATAGTCATGGTTAGATAAAACTACACACCAAGGTTAATTACTCTGTGAACAGAACAAAATCTGAAGCACAAGTCTATCTGAATTCTGAAGGTGTCCTAGACTCCAGCAAATAGACAGATTCCTTTACCAATTTACTGGAAATACACACCTACAACAGCCACCAGCCTGTTACTAGCCTGAAAACCTCCTACTACTTCCAAGAGAGCCATTCTGAAAACAAAGCAGAACCTAAAACTTTAGGAGAAACCACAGTTTTGAAAAAAAATAATAAAACAGAATCACAAAGTATATGCATGCGTGCATGAATATTTCCTGTTTTGTTCATCAGAAGCTCAAACTTAGGGCTTTGTACATGCTGAGCAATCACTCTGCCACTGAACTCCATGCTACAGCTTTCTTGTCACATTTCATCCTCTAAATGTTATGGGAATGTTTCTTTGAAATGACAAATTGGCCTCTCAATCTTAGATGTCTTAGAAAAGCAGTCAGTTTTCCACACATAAGCATAGGTTAATTTAACAAAGTTATTTTATTCAGTTCTCACTTGCAATACACTGCTGTTACATTGATTCTTGGAAATGGGGAGTAACAGACAAACTAAGCGAGATGGAAAAAACTAAGACCACAATGAGGGAAATGGATGAATGGAAGAGGAAATGAGGAAAATGGGTGAATGGGCGAGTTTACAGGGGAACGAGAGGAAAGCAAAGCGCAGAAGAAGCCAAAAGGGGATTACATTCTTCTGACCTACTTTACACCAACTACAGTCCTGCTGCTGTTCTCACACAGAGGAAGAGGGATGCTTTCCTCTTCTGTGTGGCTCCCAGGTCCACCTGGTACCACTTTAAAACTCAGACATTTAATAGATTTCTTGGGGCTGGGTTAGTGACATCACTTTTCTAGGAAAATGAGCATTATTGCAAGCAGCCTAAAGAACAGATTCCTTGTCTACCTTGGGCAGCTGATGGGAGCAGATGCAGAGACCCACAGCCAAACGTTAGGCAGAGAGAGAATCCAGGTCGAGGATCTCTATTTGGTCCCTCCCCTTGGAGCTCCGGAACCCTTGGAAGAGGGGGAGGAAATGTAGGACTCAGAGAGGTCGAGGACATCAGGAGAATATGGCCGACGGACTTCAACTAAGCAGGGCTCACAGAGGCTCAGAGACTGAAGGGGCAATCATGAAACGTGCGTACATCAGTGCTAGATCCTCTGCGAGTGTTTTACGTTTGTGTGTGCTTGATACCTGTGCGGGACCCCTACCGGTGGGAGTGTGGGTGTCTCTGACTCCTTTGTCTGTTCTTTAGACACTTGTCTCCTAGTGGGTTGCCTTGCCCAGCCTTGGCATGAGGGTTTGTGCCTAGACTTATACGATCTTGTTATGCTGAGAGTGGTGGACAATTCTTCACAGGCCTACTCATTTCTGAAGGGAAATGGAGGAACAATGAGTCTGGGGGAGAAGGGAGGTTGGGAGGTGGTTGGAGGAATAGAAGGAGGAGAAATGGTGGCTGGGATGTATAGAAAACAAATAATTTAAAAAAATAGATCTAAAAACACTATTTGAAGGGATATAAAAAAACCAAAATTGGCTGGGCGATGGTGGCGCACACCTGTAATCCCAGCACTTGGGAGGCAGAGGCAGGCGGATCTCTGTGAGTTCGAGGCCAGCCTGGTCTACAGAGCTAGTCCAGGACAGGCTCCAAAGCTACAGAGAAACCCTGTCTCGAAAAACCAAAAAAAAAAAAAAGAAAAAACAAAATTGAACCATAAGAGATTTCAAATATTCAATAGTGTATGTTAACAAACATGGTAGTTTGATACTGTTCAAACTTAAAAGTTAGTAAGTTAATGGATTCCAAAGTTGTTCTTTTTTTTTTAAATCTTAATTCACATCATCAGAATGAAAATTTGAGAAGGTATTAGCTTTGTAGTATATAAGGATTTTAAAAAAAATGTAGAAGTTAGAAGTGTTTCTAGTTACACACACACACACACACACACACACACACTTAAAAATATTTTTATTTTATAATTAATTTAATTTTATGTATCAGCCACGGATTCCCCTGTTCTCCCTCCTCCCACCCCCCAGTCTTTCCCCCCAATCTGCCCCCCATTCCCACCTCCTCCAGGGCAAGGTCTCCCTTGGGGAGTCAGCCCAGTCTGGTAGATTCAGTTGAGGCAGGTCCAGTCCTCTCCTCCCTACACCAAGGCTGAGCAAAATGTCTCAGCATAGACCCTAGGTTCCAAAAAGCCAGCTCATGCACCAAGGACAGGTTCCAGTCCCACTGTCTTGGGGGCCTCCTAAACAGTTCAAGCTAATCAACTGTCTCACTTATCCAGAGGGCCTGGTCCAGTTCCATGGGGGCTCCTCAGCTACTGGTTCACAGTTCATGTGTTTCCGCTAGTTTGGCTGTTTGTCCCTGTGCTTTTTCCAATCATGGTCTCAATATCTCTTGTTCTTTTAATCCCTCCTCTCTCTCGCCAATTGGACTCCTGGAGCTCCACCTGGGGCTTGGCCTTGGATCTCTGCATCTGTTTCCATCAGTCACTGGATGAGAGTTATATCATGACAGTTAGGGCATTCCGCCATCCCATCACCAGAGTAGGTCAGCTCAAGCACGCTTTCGACCATTGGATGGTGCCATTTTAAGTGAAGCTATTAAAATACTGTCCTATGACATCAATCCCTTGTATCAAACTGTGACCATGTCAGTTCATTAGGTGGTTTGTTTATTGGCTTTTAAGATATGGTCATGCTATATAACCACTCATGGCAATTCCCCTGTCTCTGCTTCAGCAGTGCTGGTAGTAGAGGCAGGAGCCACTAGGCTCAAATCCATTTGTTATTTAGACAGTGCTTCTTTCTACATACAGCCTTACTGGACCTACAACATAAAACCTATGGGAGTTTTAGGCTGAAGTCCACAGTGAGTTCTAGGGCACTGTAGATGAAATCATTGCTTTGCATTACTTAATACCCACAGAAGGGTCTGGTATCCTTGCAACCATGAGATTACCTGTGCCACAGGAAGAAAGAAACTTGACTTTTACGTTTTTTCTTTCAAGTTAAAAGTGCTTTAACGTGGCAGCTTGATGAACTACAGTGTCTTTTTCATTTTTATCATTGCAAGATTAAACTTCAAAGACAAAACTAAGATCTGTGCTTGCAATCACACACTAGCCATTTCTGTAACTATACGCAAGAAACAGACAATAATAGCTTTTTACAGGGTGGGAACTGGCCTCACTCTGAGCTGAGTTCTTTTGCATTGTATTTTAAAAAATACTATTTGTTATTTACTCATACAAATTTTAAAATATGATTATTTTAATATTTAAGCTGAGAGACAAAGTGCATGAAGCAGTTAGTTCAGTGTCTAATGCACGCGCGAGTGCGCGTGCATGTGCACACACACATACACACACACACACAATATAAAACGCAAGCAAAATATTTTTCTTCGAGCCCCTCCCTATATAAATGTTTACATCCTGTTCTTGTTCTTGATGACATTATTATTATGACTTTTAAAACAATAATTCTTAGGAACTAGGGGATGTTCAACAGAGACCCGGAAGATTTTGATGATGGAAACTTTTATTTATTTTGCAAATATTTGTAACTACCTGTTTGCGATAGGTCCTGGGCTAGATACTTCCTCATTTCCAAACCGTCTGGAAAGCTTCTGTGTAAACACTCAAGCATTTTTTCCCTCCTTTGAGAGTTCTGCATGCTTAAAATACTTCCAATAGATAAAGGGTAGTCTGTTCTCTGTGAAAGGAGCTATTGATGAGCTCGTCTGTAAAGAGACTCAAACACAGCACTGAGGTAAGCCCCACGTGTTTAGTTGAAGCAGACACTGCCCTGACAAACTGTTCATGAGTTAGAAGGCACTTGGTACAGAGGGCAGTCATCTTGTTTAGACCTCCAATATTGAGGCAGGTGAGGGAAACAATAAATATTAAGGTGCTAGGCAAGCAGGGTGAGGTTGACAACAGAAACTAATATCAGAGGATCTTAGTAAACAAATAGTTGAATTACTCAAAAATTGATTCCAAAGTTTCCTTAGCAATATTCTAATATTAAAAAAAGCATCTCAAATGGATTTAGTTTGTTATTTCAGACAACTTTTGTAATGCAGCAGAGTCTTTATGTCAAGTCCAACTTGATACATGATGATCAAGGACAGTGCTTTCTTACTGCACAAACTCTCACTTAAAAAAAAATCACACATCACTTCTCCTAAACCTCTCATAAATAATGAAAACTGTCTTCTAATTCATTGATGATGAAAACATAACATGGAAGAGAAGCCACTTGCTCACCTAACTCCTGATGGAGGAGAGGCTGGGATTGAACTGAAACACCCAATAATTAGTTTTTGGTAAAAAGATAATCCAACCATGTGTCTCTGCAGAGATAGGCTTTATCAGGGAAATGCCTCTGATTGTCATAAAACAGTGATCATGTCATAAGCAGCCTCCATTCTTCCCCTCTGAAGGACTATTGCTCAACACATCTTCCCAGAAGCGTTATCTTTGGATTATGTAGCTTTGTTTTGTTTTCCTCCAGCTTCTCAGCTGGTTCCAACACGTTCTACCAGATAAAGTTCAGGCATCATCACAGACTGGCCATCAGGACCACAGAGCCCACCTTGCTCCAATTCTCCTAATGTACTACATCTTGGCCGCTTAAAAGTAAACTCCAGCTAAGTAGGGTCAGGCCTGGATGAGGTAGGACACCAAATGGAAAGGTTGGCCAAATTACTTGGTAATCAGATTAAAGTTTTAATGTAGTATTTAAAAAGAGACAAATCAATGTTAAAATGCATGATAAAAATTAAAAAAAATTAAATAAAGGCAGGACTGGTACCATGGGGTCTTCCGTTTGATTTAGAATCTAAAATGCCTTTAAGGGACTCTCCAGCCGCTAGGCTGAGTCCAGCTTATCTTGCAGTGTCCTCCTACTCAGGTGTTTATACTCCTGAAGATCCCCAAAGTTAGTTCCCAAAGCCCCTTTCCGCATTAGCTACCTCTGAATGCGCCAGCGTTTATCGCCAGCTCTCTTCTGTCGGGAAAACCTATTTCCCCTCGCACTTTGAAGGCAGTCTGAATCATCTTGGATCCTTTCCAGGGCCTTCCTAAACCACCGTGGGCAGGCGCTCAGCACCTCTTCACAGAACTCCTTGGTTCAAACTGGCTGAGCAGCCACTGGACCCAGTCATGGGTTTTTGGTCTAGAATGTTGTTATTATTATTATTACTATTATTTAATTCTCTGACAAGATTCAATAACTAGATTATTTTACACGAGAAAGCTACATGTCAACCACTTATTTATTTATTTATAAAATAAAATCCAGCAAACCCAGGTCATTTCTAGCAGGACAGCTGCTCTACCAGCGGAGCTCTCTTCAGCTGGCCTCCTCCTCCCGCTTCACTCTATTTACTGGGCTTGCCAGGCCCCATTAGCTCTTGCATTTTTGTCACCCTAGATAAGCCTGGAACTGAATAAAACCCCACCTGCTGGGCCCACATTCCTGTAGCATGTTTTCTGGTTGTCCTTT